>WEKY01012171.1:0-87448 GCA_013390045.1 Picathartes gymnocephalus
GCCTTCTTGGCCCCAAGGACACATTGCTGACTCATAGAGAGCTTGTTGTCCACTAAGACACTCAGGTCCTTCTCTGGAGAGTTGCTTTCCATCAGGTCAGCACCCAGCCTGTAATGAGGAATGGGGTTATTCTTCCCAACGTACAGGACCCTGCATTTGCCTTCGTTGAATTTCAAAACGTTCCTCTCTACTGATTATGTGTGTCAACACTGGCAGATATCATGATGTCTGTTTTTCTTACTATAGTTTTTGAGTTTCTCATCCATCCTACAGAAGTTTCTTCCAGACTCTCTATGACTGACTTGCAACACAGTGACAAAAGCTCTATGGAAGTGAAGATCTATCTGTTGCATGTGCTCTCTCCAAACTACTGAGCTTTGAAAAGTCGCTGCTATCTTGGGTAGCTTGGCACTTACTGTACAATGAAGTCTGAAAGCTTCATCTATTACGTTTCCCTACAGAAGGAGAGTCATGTGCACATTTACCTTGCTCAGCATCACAATGCACATTGTCTAGTACTAAATAAGTTGACAAGCCACACAAGCAATGTTTGATACAGATGGGATCCACCCATACACAAAATGCAAAATTAGCCTTTAGTTCTTGTTATGTAGTTTCCATGCCAATAACAGATGCAAAAAGGCCAACAGGCTCACTTGAATAGCTTAGAATCTGATCTAAGGAATTCAATTCCACTAGCTGAACATAAGTATATTAGTAACAGGAGAGTCCAGAGGGGAAAGAGAAATGTGAATAGGGAGTTCAGGATGAGAGGACGATGATGAAATCATGCCTACTTAGAGAGAAGGCAAGAGGGGATACAAGATCAATTTAGATACCAATAATAGAAGGACATAACTATTTATGTCCACATACAGCAGAACAGGGAATCTCCCAGTGAGATTAACTAGCAAGATTAAAAAATAGAGTTTAATTAATAAATATCTGTAAAACTCACTGTTGCTACTGGGAACTACATATTAAAAACAAGCAGAAAAATAAGCCACACATACAAATAATGAGAAGAGCCACTACTGAATGACAGTCTACTGTTTTCATTAAAGTTACATGAATATTCTAAAAGCTTTAAAACCTTTTATTATACATGCACAATAAACATCTGGTATCTTTTATTCTTTTATCTTTTCTGACACTTTACCCCCTTCTATAACAGGTGGAAAAGGAATGGGAGGATGGGAAGGAGGAATCCGTGTTCCAGGTATAGTTAGATGGCCGGGAGTGTTGCCTGTGGGGACAGTTATCGATGAACCTACAAGCCTTATGGACATTTACCCTACAGTAGTTCAGCTGGCTGGAGGGGCAGTGCCTCAGGACAGGTACAGAGGTGGCTTCATAAACCATATTTGTTTCCCTTTCTTGATTTAGACAGAAGCTATCATGCATCCTAACTGCCACAGGTTAAATTCTCTTTGTTTCTAAATCAAGCAATTCTCTAGCTTTCTTTCTGCACAGCTTTCCCCATCTTGTCTGCTTATGTGGAAAAGGCAAAGAAAAAAAAGTATGTTTTATCAAGGGTCATTTAGCTAACTCAGTTCTCCTATCACTGAATGGCAACTTGGTTGATTTGGGACAGTAGGATGACTGAAAAAAACAGACATCTCTGAAGGACATGAGAAAGCGTGGATGGCTAAGCTGTTTCAGCAAAAAGCATAAATGTACTGGTAGATTGTAACTAAACCCACTGCTAGGCAATTTAGTAAGTGGCTTCTTTTTAAAAATTATTTTTACAAAGCCTGGAGCTCACAGAGCTGGCAGTGATTTCCATTTCAGGTGGCAAAATTAAAACCTGTGTCTTCACTATTGTTATCACTTCCAGGGAAATTACAGTAATGGTGTCTGATCTCCCCAGGCAGGATGTGCCAACTAGCTTTAAATAAAAAACTTCTAGTAACTGCTAATTACTGATCTCCACCCATTCACTCAATTAAAAATGCCAGGGCTCACTAGCTAAACAGTACTTTGGTTTAGTGATGACACTTGAAATCCTAATGCTGCTCACACAGAGTACTGCTCATGCTTCAGCTACAGACTTAAAATTCTTAAGCTGTCTGGTGCCTCTGGTCCTCTCCATCAGGGTGATGGACGGGCACACCTTGCTGCCCCTGCTGCGGGGGACAGAGCAGCACTCCAGGCACCAGTTCCTCTTCCACTACTGCGGTGTGTTTCTGCATGCAGTGCGCTGGCACCAGAAGGACAGTGAGTATAAACATCCCCCTCCTGAAGGTCAGAAATGATGTAAAGTCCTCTAGCTTCCCACAGAGTATCATGTAAAAATGTACATATACACATACACACGCATATATTTATATGTACATATGTATATATGGAATATGTTCATTGTCTCAAACTCCCAGTTCTTCTGCAAGGCTCCATTGGTAGCTGTCTTGCCTTGCCTGATATGAATGGGTTTGCTTCCTGGCAAGTAGAGCTTCAACAATCTCTCACTATTCTTAGAAATGTCTCTTTGTCTGTAATGCACACCATTTTTTGTGAACACAGAAGGTTTCTGGGCAGAGAAGGCTGTGTCTGACTGCCCCAACTCCTGCAGAATATTCCTGTTGAAGAGTCAAGCCACACTTCCTTAGTGAAAGGCTAGATACATACTCGAATCAAGTGTGGCATTTGGAGAATTACTTTTCAGGTTCTCCTGCTGTTCTCCTCACCTAACTTACACAGCTTGTTTTTCTAAGCTTTATATGCTCTACTTAAGTAGCTACGCATAAACTATGCAGATGGAAGGTGGATTTTTGGCATTTCATGTTCCTATGAAGCCATGTACACATATAGATTTCTTATGCATACCTTTCTACAATTTTTTTCCCATTGAACCTCAACTGTTCTTGGCAAGGGGCCTAAAACGATGCCATGTTCTGCATATAAAAGACTAGCTAGTCAAATATATAGCTCAGCTTTCAGCAAGGCCAACAATTTTGATTCTTTGCTCCAACTGCAATTTCTTCTGACTGGGCTGACAGACTTTTTAGAGTCTGTTTTAATTCATTTACAAGTATATCACTCTCACATTACATATTTATTATCTGTCTCTTGATCAGCCTAGATACGAAGCCATTGTGTCTTGATGTCAGGACCCATCCTTTAAGGCTTTCACTGAAGCCAGAAGAATCCTTTGTTTATATGTTAGAGAGTCCTTTCCCTTACCTCTGCACCATAAGTCTTGGTAGCGACAGTCCATTTCTTTCTGCTCATTAAACTGATTGATTGTTACGAGATGGGTTTGAGAGATGTTTGGATTTAAGCAGCAGGTTTCCTTTCCCTTGGATATGTTAAATTAACACGTTGCCCTAACATGCAATTGCACCCTTCAGATTCTATCAGAGCTACTTCAGTAGCAAATTGTATATCCCTCTTTGCCTCTTGGAGATGAGTGGAAACCCCACTGCTTTTATCAGCACTGATTTCTACTACCTTTTTTCTTTTTTCTTGTATCCTTCTGTAACCCAGCTGTCTATTCAGCTCACCAACAAAGATTAATTCAATTCAGCCTCAATCTATCCTTCAAAGTGAACTAACAAGGACCCATCTGTCTCCAACTCTGCAGCTCCAGTAATTCCTTGCAGCCATAAAAAGTGAATGTGAAAATTTAGCAGAATCAGAACAATTCTCCACAGACACTCTACATTCACTACTCCAAATTGCCATAAAGTTTATAAATTATAAAGAATTCATTTCAATTATTTATGGAAAAAATGACTACTTAGTTCCATTTTTCTGAATACTGATCACTATGTACATCTAGATAAGTCTATCTGTCCTTCTCATTTTTATCTAGTAAATGGTTATTTTAGCAGTATCACAACAGCACTCTAACTAGAGCCAGATACTCAGAAAAAGTGCATGTTCTAGAGAGCACTTATTTAACTCCTTGTAACAAATATCTATACCACCTGACTGACAAACATAAGAAGCAAATCCCATGCTCTGGGCACCCTGTGTATGCTTGCACTTCTGTCCAAGACAAACATTATTTTAGTAACAAGACAGGGATAAGGTTAAGGACGCAGAGCACATCCAGCCAGCAGCAAAGCAAATACTCAGATGTAAAGAGTATCTGTCTGTCCTTAGTAAGCTGTCAGAAAGTTGAAAGATTTCATCTTTATTTCCAGATCCATGATATTATGAGCTGGAAGGGGCCCATAAGGACCATGAAGTCCAACTCTTAAGGAAATGATCCATCCGGGGATTGAACCCACATTAGCATTTTCACCACTAAGCTCTAACCCTTTTTCTTTCAGAAATCCACATTCTTTATCCTTTCATTCACTATTTCAGAAATGGATATATCTTACATTTATTTTCATTTTCTTACACCAAAATGTTTCAGAACCATTGAGACAGCATCCCTCCATAAAAGCGCAGAAGCAGGATGTGGAAACTATATGGTGAAAATAAAGAGATACAGAGCCAGCCAGCTAGCCAGCAACTGGATATTTTAATCTAAGATATTGCCTAACCCTTAATATCTGTTATTTGTTCCCCTCCACCTTTTAAGATGTTTTAAAATTTTATTTATTCACAAGATACTGTTCTAGCAGTAGTGACAAGACAAAGGCTGAAGAATAAAGCTGCAAGCTGCAGACATAAAGAACAACTCTGGACAGAAGAGAAGAAAGGAACAAAAGTGCTGCTGACTCCATTGAACCAAAAAGCAAATTCCATGTCAGGACAATGCAGCTGTCAGCTCTTTAATGCTTTGAACACAGAAGTGGCTCCAAGTGGTGAATGTCCCCTTTCCTCTTGTCTCCTTTTGCAGACATAGTGTCTAATTGCTATTCTTCTTGCTGGGCACATCCTCACCTCTGAGCTCAGTGTAGTGCTTTCTAAATGTGGGGTAAGGAATAGGTGAAAAAGGAGGAGAGAGGAAGAAGTAAAATATCCTGATGAACTGCATTCAGCTGTAGTCCTAGTTGTTTACCACTTTTTCACTACAAGTTACAAACCTGTGCTTATCCCATGGTCAGTACAAGAGACTGATGAAGTGCAATCTCTAAAGCTGTGAACTATTTGCCTTCTTCATGTTAACTTAAAAATTAGACTCCAGATTTTACTGTTTTAACGGCCTGCAATTACCACCCTTTTTGGAAGTGTTCTGAAGCATGAGCAGAGAAATAAGCTGTGGTCAGACGTACAGAGCCAGGAGAAGAACCACCCTCCAATACTTACACCCAGAAATTGTGGGCTAAATTCTTCTTTTTCCCCCCTCCAAGAGGCATGAAAAGTTTTAAAGGGGAAAAAGAAAGTGGCAGACTGTACTGAAAATATTGGGTAACCATCCATATACTGCACATGGTACCCAGAGCCAAGTTGTACCCATGAGCCACAAAAAACCATCTGAATCCCTTCCACACCACCTTTTCCCTGTATGTGACACCCATGACATAAGCTTCCCCTTGGAAAAACAAAGCAGATCACTTAAACATGAGCCAGCCTTTCAGGGACCACCCCGCAGCTCCTAATGACATTAAGCAGTTCAAATGTGCTTCTTCTGTGACAGGTGGCACTGTATGGAAAGCTCATTATACTACTCCAGTATTTCAGCCAGAAGCCTCTGGGGCCTGTTTCAGAAGAGGAATTTGTCCTTGTTTTGGGGATGGTGTAACCCATCATGACCCTCCACTGCTATTCAATCTCGCACAAGATCCATCTGAGGCAAATCCTCTATCAGCTGACACTGAGCCTTTGTTTGACACTGTAATGAGAAGAATAACAAGAGCTGTGGAAGAGCATCACAAGACTTTGACTCCAGTCCCACAACAGCTCTCTCCTTACAATAATATATGGAAGCCATGGCTGCAGCCATGCTGTGGGACCTTCCCGTTTTGTTGGTGTCATGAAGACAGCATAGTCTAATACCAAAATCAAACTACAGTTAGCTTTAAAGAAATTGATAATTTTTCACATCCATGTGGCTACAGTCATAGATTAGAGATTAAATTATACTGGAATAACTAAAAGTGACATTAATGATTGTTTTTGTTCAACCTTTTCTCTTACCCACAGAAATTAAGTAAGCCTGTGGTTTAAAAAAATCATCTGTGTAATCTATCCCTCAAGTGAGTAATTCAGGATTAAATACCAAATAAATGAATCAAAATTTATTTTCTTCGGATTTACAATTCAAGCAAATTATGACTGATGAAATAGCAAATTTTTAATAGCAGATGTTTGTATGTGAAATATGCTTGTTAAGACACTAGGACTGAGCCCAAGAGGGTATCCCTATTCAGGCCTTATGTTTTTAATGAAAATTAACCTGTTGCACAAAAATGAAAGGATGATGACAATGAAAAAGCAATTAAAAAAAAAAAGCACATTTAATTCAAAACATACCAAAATGCATTAGCCTCTCAGAAATAAACACCTGCTAATTTACAGCAATTTTTTCCTTCATCATCTGTACATTCATGTGTCTGCCATGAAATAATTCCCAGGGAAAACTGAACTGACAAGTATGGTTTAAAAATTAGATAGCTAAAGTTAGCATATCAAGATCAGTAGCAAAGTACCTAGCTATTCTGAAATGTTAAACCACAGCAATCCTTATTGATATGTGTTTTCCATGTAGTTAAATTGTCTTACTTCGGAGAGCATTGAAAATCATCACCCTGCTGCCTGAGAAGATTGTGAAATTTGGGACCTACCATAAGCCTGCATGTCCCACTTGAGTGACAGTGCCTCTGATTTCAAAGGAATGCCATTATGCCCCATGAAAAATATCCTTTGTTTTGTGAAAAAACACTTTGTTTTCAGTAGGAGGTGTTAAAACAATTCACCTCACAGACTAATCGCTTCTGTGTACAGGTCATCTTCTCCAAGCCAAACAAGTGTCAGCACTCTGTACAGTCATTAGGGAAAGGGAGGGAATTAAAATATCTAATCCTCTCTAGCTGCCCCTTAGGTTAAATAAATTCATCTCTCAAGATATAATCCTAACCATGCTCTTGCAGGGCTTTTGTGCCAAATCAGATTTTCAAGTGGAGGTTCCTATATTCTTCCCTCCCAAAAAAAGTAGATTGCGGGCAAGAGACTCAGATTCAAACTTCTAAGTCTTCCTGAGCACTGTATATTCAACTCCGACTGTACAGCTAAAGGTCACCCAGGCTTTAAAAAGTACCAAGGGATGGTAAGAGCTGCAGAGCAGGTACTTCAGGTGATGTGTTTCCTCAAAGCCTGCTGTCTCGAGGAGCCATACTAGTGCAGTTCTGTTCAGGACCAAGGTAGCTTGTATGTCATTTTTTGCCTTTTAGAAGCAGGAAGAGACAAGAAGGCCCATAGCAGGTCCCTCTCTCAGCTCCTGAGCTGCCACAGCAGGTCCCTTTCACCAGCTTTGGGACAGAAGAGAGTGTATGCCTGAACTATGCACCCTTTGCAATGTTTCAGAGAACCTCCTGACTCACACCTCCAGTGTGCTGGCTCAGGGGTGTGGTGAGTCACTGCTGTTTAAACAGCATAGGCTGTGACCATGATGCAGCACCAAATGCAAGTCTCCAAAAAGCTGACCAGGCATTTCCTCAGGTTATTTCCCATTTCACCTTTTCTCTAAAAGGTCACCAAGAAAGTTATGTGGAAAACATTCCACATAAATCAAAGGGTAGGCATGACAATGAACTGATTAGATGCCTCAAAGTCCCACTTAACAGAAGTATCCAAGAATATGATTGTTATCACTTCTGGATAGTGTTTAAATTCACACCAGCATTGCTACAAACGTGTCAGATTTGACATTTTTCTGTGGCTGACAGGGACTGAAACCTGAGCAGCTGCATTTTACTGGATTCATGCAGGGAGGAAAGAGCATAAAAGACCACACATTTTAAAGCCAGTTTGGCTGACTCAGAGATGGAGGAAAAATCCTACTGCTCAGTGGGGAACAAAGCCAAAAACTGTCAAGCCACTCAGTTCAATAGCATCTACGTTATCAGTTAAGTGCAAGGATAAGCTGCTTCTCAGTTCACTTCACTGGCTCCCCCAGTCACCCACTCCATTCATTAGGTTGGATATCAAGAAAAAGTTTTTCACACAGAAGGTGTTTGAGTGCTGGAACAGGCTCCCCACGGAAGTGGTCACAGCACAAAACCTGTCTGAGTTCAAAAAGCATTTGAATAATGCTCTCAGGCACATGGTGTGATTCTTGAGATGTCCTGCACGGGACCAGGAGGTGGGCTCAGTGATCCTGCTGGGTCCCTTCCAACTCAGCATGTTCTATGACTCACACACAAGAACATGTCCAGTCCCACAGCAGGCCATGATGAGAGCATTTACCAGGGGATGGGAAGGTGTTTGAGCACCCGCTCAGCATGCAAGCATAGACCCAAAATTTAGGAAGGCAGACTAGGAAGGTCAGTACATCAGCAAGACCCTGAATTCCATCTCTAAACACAGTGTGAAAAAATCACCCTGTATAAATGTAAACATTAAACATTTGTCTACCTTATTCCTCTGAAAGTTAAATTTGCTGAACTGCTGTATAGAGTCAGATGCTAAGGAGTCACATAGATATCCACGTTGCCTTTCTGACATCCAAACACAGATAATTTTATCTTGGCAGGCATCTGTGGAAAACCAGAGGCACTTTCAGGCAGGAGGAGGAAAGATTAGGGCTGGCAGCATAGAGAAACAGTTTTTGTCAACTGTTAAGATACCTCCACCAGGCACAGGGAAATGTGCTTTTCCCACACAGAGCGGGAGAGGGCAGACACTGCACACAGAGGATCTGCAGGCGACAGGGAGAGCAAAGTGACGGGGAATAGCTGAATAGGATGCACATCACTTCAAAAAACAGGGGGGACAGGAGAGAAGACTGTTTTCAGTCCTAAATTCCTTTCACTGTGCACAGCTAAATGTATCTTAAAAGGTACAAATTTTGAGGAGACCGTGATAAGCAGGAAAAGGAGGTTTATTATTTTACCTGTTTCACACAGATCCTAACCATGGAGTTGTTGCAGATCTCTTTGTCTATATACACTTTCAGAAGAACATGTAAGCAGAAACTGTTCTTCTGATCTTCTGGCAAATGTATTCCCCATAAAGCAGATGAACCCAACATCACACTTGAGTTGTCCTAATGAACCCTTTCACATAAAATGCATTAATAGGCAAAAAATCTGTCACAAAACTTTCTGGAAGGAAGGAACTCTTAATTCAGTTTCCTTGAAAAATCATCTATAATGATGTTTCTCAAAATATATTAATATAAGAAGAAAGCCTAAATTGTATGCTTTCTCCCTTCTTTTCTCATGGTTTCTCCCTTTGTAGCAAGGCACAAAGACTATAAAATGCCCTTTTTGGAAAACCTGAGACAACTGGCCTATCTCCAAGCCATTATTAGTCATTCAAGAATGTGCTTACACATGGTTTAATATAGGCACCATAGGGAAGGAAGTATGACTCTGTAACCAATGAAGTTTGTTTTACTGAAAGAGCCGTGGTTGTACTGTGTAAATGTTTGACATTCATCTTGTATGAAGCTGACTTCCACTCAACTCGTTTGATCATTATTAAATGACATTTGGAATTGTTGCATTAGACTGACTCAACAGAGTAATTGTCAAGTCTCACAGGAGTGAGACAATGAGCTTCTAAGAAGCCTCACTTCACCATGTTTAAATATTAGACACATTGCTTTGCTCCCTGCTGGGACTCAAGGGAGTGCCAGCACACAGATCACAAGATCCCGTCTTCTAAGGATGGAAAATAATTGTGTAACAAATAAACTGAGAAAAGTAATTTGAACTCAAAATTTATCCAGCTTGAAATTCCCAAGAACTCTGAGTATATTTGAGAGGCGTTTACATGAATGACAAAGGAGTAACAAAAAATCTTTTGCTTGTGATAGATTTTAGGTTAAAATACACATACACAGGCATATATATACAGTGTTGAACCCAGTAAGACACTTTTGTAGGATGTTTTGATTGCGGTGTTACATCTAATCAATGCCATTAAAAAAAGAATCAGATTTATTCAAACCCTAGTTTCTTACTGAATTACCATACTACTAGCTTGCTAAGATTTTTTGAATGCCAGAAAAGAAAACTTAAAAAACAAAGTGTTACTCCCCGTGTTGAGATAAACAGGGTTACTAGAGGATCCAAAACAACCCTGGCTTCTGCTCTGCCATTTGTCTAAAAGCTGTAAGCAAAAGGTTTTGAAACAGAAGGAATTTATGGAAGTTTGAAAAGGAAAAAAAAAAAAGTCTCTAAACTAAACAAAACAGGTACCCATCCATCACATGCAATTAGTTCTGTTCCAAGTACTTAATACTGTGAGAAAGCTCTGAAAATCCTACTGCTCTAAAATAAACAAATAATCTGTTTCATGTATTTATTGTTGTTCAGAATGCTGCACAGTGCCATAAAATTGAACAAATACTCTTTCAAGGCAGTTAATGTCATGCCATCCTGAAAAGAATTAAAATAATCACAACTCAGAGGCTGGCGGTCTTGGAATTTTAGGGTTTTTATCCCTCCAATTTGTTGAAGTTGAAAGAATTCTGACAACAGAGTAAAAAATTCTTGCAACTGTATATTTTTCCTTTATTAATATATTTGTCAGTTTTCTAGAAATTATTATTTATAAGTTTAAGTCAATTAGATATTACTGTATTTTTTTAGCTACCTTTGCTATAATTATGGTATGATATTATTACAAACTGAAAGTTTATACCAGGATGCAAAATATAAGTTGAGTGTCACAGCTTTTAATTTTCAGCACAAAGGAAACTATTTATGAGCCATCCAACTTAGGATGAACAGATTTTTAGCTGAAATATTTTGCAACCAATATACTGACAATGCAGACTACTTCAATGAGCAGTATTTACTGACACATATTTCTGGAGGTTACTTAAGAATTTACTACCATGCATTTAATCTCATCTATTGGGCTGATAAAAAAAGCAAACAAACAAAAAACCCCAAACCAACAAAAATTCAAACTACTTAAATAAAATCCAAAAATAATGAAAAGAAAACTGGGAGGAAATTGTAATGTGAGAATTGAATTAATAAGATATGAATTAAGAAAACAGGTCCATTTAATGTTATGTTCAAAGTCATAGGAATCAAAACAGTTTAGATTAGGAAAGCAACAGAATCAGATCGATTAAGGAATAAATAGGCATACTGCAAACTTATGGTGAACAACAAGATGTTTATAGGAGTGCACAAAAGTATCAAGCTCCTGCTACTAATCCAGCCTCCCATTCATGGACAGAAAGATCAAGGTGAAGAAAACCAAACAAAACAAAGCATTTTTTCAAGTACCATCTTTAGAAAAAACCATTGCTGTGAGCTAACTGATACAGAGAGACAAAGAAAACTTATTTCCCAAGAACAACCCAGACAGAAAAGTCCTCACAAAACAATAGACAGTAAGTAAAGTGATATTTCAAAAACACCAATCTCCTTTTCCTGTAGGCGAGGAAAGTGCATTAACCCACATGTCTAAAATTTTCAAGAATTTTCCTTGTGGCACACCCACGCTATCTCCTTCTTATACTGAAGAGTACTCAATAAAATTGTTGTAGGGCAAATAAAAGTAGCCTCTAAGTCAAGCTATGAATAACCCCAAGCACATGACAGAAAAATCAGCATGTTTGGTTTTAAACACAAGCTGTCCTCTCTAAATACAGAGTCTGCCACACAACAGTAAGTCATAGTCTGGCCTTGTTTAAAGATGAATAGTACCACCAAAGGCTTACACTTCTTAGCTTTATCTCAAAAAAACTTGAGGCTATACCACAGTTAAATGTGGTATAGGTGAGGCTTGGTAATTTTTTTTTCCCTGACACATTCTGACTTAGCAAACCTCAGTGCTGTGGTTCATGGCCACCCCTCAGACCTCAGGATTTCAGAACTGATGGCCATAAAAGCCCAGAATGCTGCCTGAAGCACAGCACTGGATTCACATACAAAATTCTCCCTTTTTGCACCTTGGTGGCAACAGTTGTCTGCTAGAAGCCACTACAACACTACATTATAGTTAACTAGAACAGGTTTTTGGGTTGTTTTTTTTTTAAGACAGGACACAAAAATTAGGGCAGGGCTTTTAACAGCTATACTTTTCCATGGAATACAATGAACCAACGACCGTTTGCTAATTTAAGAGATCCTAAACATTATAATTAAGTATGTCTGTAGAAATAATTATAACTCTCAACTTTTAATTTTGCTCAGCAGGTAATGCTAATGTCTCAAAAGCAATTAAATAAAATTAAAAAATAAATTAAACTAACTAGTCAGTCAAATAATACTACCTGGCACAACGTAAACAACCTATAGCTCTTCATCATCTGATAAGCACATGGCTTCATATGTCTCTCCTACTACTTTAATTTCCATTACATTAATGCACTACAATTCTTTTTAAAATATTTAAAAAGCCACACAGAATACAATTTTACATATTAACAGTTTGAAATGTGCTCAATGACACATTTTACTACATTCATAAGCCTATTTTAAAAACATTTCAGTTACTGATTTCACATCAGTAACTTTCCTTCCACAATCGAATCAATGTACAAAATAAGATCTAGTAGTTAATGTAAAAAGTACAGCTGCATGAAGCATGAGTTCACATTGCTGACTACAGCTTTATGTAGTCTTCAAAAGCTGTTAGAATTTTATTAACAACAATGTTTATAAAACAGAGGACTTTCTCAGCAGTGCATAAGGATCACTAAGAAACAGGGATAATGAGAAGATCAAAAGCCATGTGAGCAAGGGCACACTGCAGCGGCTGTCGTCTCCACGCTGCTGCACTGGGCCACAGCACCAAGAGGCAGAACGCACCTACCTGTGTTAGTGTGTGAAGGTCACCTACCCAGGAACACAGGCTATCGAGGGGGGCCAGGGTAAGTCAGAGAGAGAGCTGTTCCCAATTTCTCTGCTGCCCGTAAACACCTAATTAGACCTAGAAGCAGACACACTAATGGGATTCCCACTTTAAGAGTTTAAGGGAGAACTAGATAAAATCAGAAATATCCTAAAAAAGTGAAAGCAAATTACCAAATGTGAATATTAGGAAGTAATTTTAAGATACTCAAAGATATTTTTTTCTTCTTTTAAGGGACCTTTTGACTCTTTCATTCCTTTCCTGATCTGTGCATTTATTCCCTGCCCCACTCTCTCATCCTTTTTGATGGGAGGAAAAAGAAATAAAATTTTCTTCTTCACTCCTATCCTGCTATCCTTTTTTCCTCCTAGCGCCTACACATAATGGTACATCACTGCTTTTGGACAGAATTCCCAAGATACTTCATTAGGTAACTCTCTGCCAAAACTCATAATGTATTTAGACCAAAATGTTTCAAGTCGTGCAACATCACTGCAAAATTCTTATTCCAATATTGAGCAAGGTTACAAATAACTGTCAAATCTATTATTATATTAGCATAACTGTCAAGACTCTTTCTTTCAAGTTTTTTTGCTTTGAAAGAAAGTAGTTTACTTGTTTGTTAAAACAAACTCACTGAGATGAGTCAAATTTAAGTACCCAAATACACAAAACAATCCCCCATAAGTGTCCTTAATATAATGCCATCTCATCAGTAGATTTTTTCTGGAATTATCCTCAGAGATTTACTGGTTCCCACACACAGCTATTGTTTAAAAGATCTTCGAAGGGCCTGTTTACTAAAACAAATCCCAATTTTGTTTTCAGCTGCACTCAAATTGCCTGCAGTATGTGGCAACAATGCTAAGCCAAAGAAGGCCTTTTATCAGCTGCAGTTTGAAGTACTGTGCACAAATTGATATAAAGCACCAGAAGGTTTACACCATGCTGTCAGCATTTCTTCTTCTGACAACACAACTCAGAATATGCAACTAAACCTCACATTATTTTAAAAAGCTTCAGTATGCTATAGCAACAATATAAAAGGTTAATATACATTATCAGTCTGTCTTAAAGAGTTTTAAACCACACTTCCTCATGCTAGTTATGGATCTGAGCAGCTTCCTATAAATAGGCAAAGCATCCACAAGTGATCTCAGATGAAGTCTGAAGGTCCTCTAATCCTAAACATGTTTAAATTAAAAAGTTTTGTTGCAGACTCCTATAAGGTCAGGATTTCATCACTTCTTTCTCATGTTGAAGTCTACATCATGGTCACCCTTGAAGGTGTTAATTTGGTTTCAAGAATAAGTTCTTTGTATTTAAATATTTTATAGCAACTTCTGAAAGTAAATTGGGAATAATCCTAGTTTGGGAAAAATTCAACTTCCAAAATAATCTCAACTTCCAACACGTTTCCTACTCATGACTGCTTCTACAGAATGTTATAGGGTGCATCAGGTAAGAGTGATGAATACATGGGAGTTCATACTCAGAAGGGTACCATTCATTATTCTTTAGAAGGCACTGTGTGAGAACAATGAGGATGAGACACTTGTAACAATAAAGATGAGGCACATTTATCAGTTGAAAAGCAAGAGTCTCTATCTGTTAAGGTCCCCCAAGAATGTATGAGGATCCATAATAACCTCTAACTGGTGTCAGGTAAACTGGTTAAGACAGCCAAGTATTCAGGAATGGCATTTATAAAGAAATCTATCATGATGAGTGTAACAGTACACTCTGTCTTAGTGTAAAAATGCATCCAATTTCTTTTTGATATGTTCAAAAGCATCTTTCCCCATGTAGTCCATGCGCCCTTCCTCCCATTTTCTCCGTTCATCTTCTGGAGTTGGTTTTGCTGGTTTAAAATGAATAGACAGCTCTGAAACAGAATGTGCAACCTCATTCTGTGGGAAGAAGAACAGTGGGAAAACAGTCATTTGGCTGTTATTTCAATATTGTGACATTAAACCTTAAATGACAAACTTCTGCACTGTACACTCTCAGCTACAACAATAAAACAAACAATATTCAAACATTCATTCCTGTTTTATAACGTGACCTCAGTTTCCCATGGTTTTACTACTTTCCATGGCATCTTTGAACATACCAAATATTTATTTTACTGATCTTAACTCATATCTTGGCATATTCAGCAACAATACAATAAAAATATTACAAATACTGCCTGGTTAGAGAAGAATATCTGCTACGATAAAGAATTTATAATTTATCTGTTCAAATCTTGTCTCCAATAGGCTTTCATGTGAACATATATTTCTAGAATTTTTGGTAATTTGTTTTATTTGAACTCCAGTGAGATCAGTATTATTTAGATATGAGACACATTGTTCATTAAATTAATTCAAAAGATGGACACTATTCATTAAACCAACAGCTAGTTCATTTTGAATGACACTCCAAAATTGTAAATGCTGATTCAAAGTCATCATAGGCGTACAAATGCAAGACACATTATTAGTGATAATTTCTAACACATAAAAGAAAAACTGTGTCCACAATTGACCAATGCCAGCAAAAAGGAAACATCCTAACAATTAAAACCTGTAATAAAGATGAAATATAACAAGGACTAATGAAGGCAGCCACTGAAAACCTCCTTTCAGTACTACTCAAAGAGGCTCATAGGAAAACAACTCACGTTTTAAACAAAACTGAAATCAACTAGAACAGCTTTCTAGTGAAGTCCTCACAAATTCAAGGTAAAAACCTTTCAAAATAGAACTTAATGGGCAGGAATCAATGTCTTAAACTGGCTAAATGCCCTGGAATATCCATTACATCTGGCAGTTTGGGGCAGATAAGGCACAGGACTTGTGCAAGTCAAGGTAAGGTATTTCAAACAGTGAACATGCAGTAAGGCGTGAAGATTCCTTTCTTTATCATTGGCAAGTTTTATCAGCAGCTTTGGAAGACATTAACAAGATGACTGGAATCATCCTGTTTTTAGAAATTAAGGATTTTAGCTGGGGCCCAAATACCCATGGCTTCACAGGAGTTGTAGTTTTGTTTCTCAGTCTTAAAGTATTTCACCACAGTGTTTCACAATCATACAAAAGCTCTCACTAGGAAAATGGCTGTGCTGTGTACCTTAAAAATCCTTGACACCCTGTCAACCCCACCAACACCAAGTCTGCCCCTGTTGTCACACTGCCCACGTGTGCAAGTGCCCATAAATGCACAAAGGAAAGCCCAGTTACTCAAGCTCCTGCATGTTCCCTTTCCACTTGCTTGGAAACATCACTCAGCAGGTAAAAAAAAAAACACAACAGAACAAACAAACACAAAATACCCAAACAGCTTTGCTTGTATTAGTATTGGAGAACTAAAATTAACACCATGCACTAATTACTTGGGGGTTAGTACAGGAAAATGCACATTTAAAAACTCAACGTTTTGGAAAGAAAACTAGAAAGGGATCACACCCCAGAATCGGAAACAGTTAAGGAATTACATAGCTAAAAGATTAAGGAATTTATTTGCACTTTGCATTACAGTTAGTTGAGCTTTCCCAAAATTATGTTGACAGCAAAGACACACATGCAGCTATCAATAGCTCTTCAACACACAAAGGTACATGTACCATTTCTGAGGTTTCCTGAAATGCAGGTTGAATTGCAGATTGAACTACAGGTTGTTCTGAAGGTCTGTCAGGCTCGGAGAGATGGATATTAGAATCTCTTGGTTTGACTTCAGGTACAGGTTGCTAAAATAAAGCCACTGAGGTTTTATTAGGAAAATATTTTCTTATAACTTCCTTTTCATGAGAATTCATACAATACAATACAATCACTTTCAGTTTTGGGGTAGGGTAAAGCAATGGATGGGAGGAAAGCAAGGAATCACATTATCACCAAGGAGAAAATTCAATTTACCCAGCTTTAGCTATCAAAAATGGCATTGAATCAAAGCTCCTACTATAACCAATCTAGGATAAGTACCTCCAGAGGGCAGCTCATGTCATCCTAAAATAGGTTCAAAGTGGCTGTCATTCTTCAGTGACTACACATAGGGCCTGGGAAGCAAGCGTACAGTAGATGCCTACCATTCATGAGGCCAAGCTTTAACAAGAGAAATCTCATTTTAGGATAATAGCTTGCTCTCACATAAGCTTTTTATATGCGTAGAACAATGTATTCCAAAACAGAGGTAAAATAGATTGCACAAAAAATATTGTTCCAAATATTTGCATTTGATAGATATGAAAACATAAATGAGTAGACAGACCCCATTCTAAAGCCTTTTCCCCCAAAACAATCCCACAAGACTATTGAAGCTGAGCAATATAAAGTGGAACTATGGTGTTCCTAAGTAAGAAGAGAAGCAGGCTATTACTTTCCAATTAATATGACCCTCTGATAAACCAATCCTAGTAATCTAAATACTAATAGAAATCTAAATTTTAATTAAACTACTTTAGGTGAACATTATGATTTTTTTACCCCAAAAAACCATCTTGATAATGTGTCCCTATTTGGTTTGAGCCTTTTCAGTGGAGTCAGAGGCATAAGGCATACAAGAAAATACATCCGTTGCAAATATTCTTATATTATTCTTAGGTTATGGAACTCAAAGGTTTGCAGTTTCCCTTCAGTTCCTTCACACTTAGAGGGGAAAGGGAAGAAGCAGGGGAAGGGGGGAAAGGGAAAGAAAAATTACATTTTTACTTTATAGAATAATTCTAGTCTAAAGAAATGAAGGAAAGAACATCTTAAAAGTTGTCTTCATCATTCTGGAGTGTAGTTCACATGTTACAATCGCAGATGACATTAGAACACTAATTTTACTTTCTCCCAGTTGTACCATGGGGTAACATGTTTTATCATGCAATATGTAAGGACTTACACCTGCAGAGGCATTGTGCTATTATGTCCAACTTAATTCCTGCATAAAATAAGGAGATTCAGTGTGACAGAAACACGCAAATACAAAGGAAGTGTCAAAAGAAGCAGAAAGACTGCAATATTCATTAGCGGATTTTTTCAAGATTGTTCTTGTTGCTCAAGTCACAGAAATTTGAGAAACAGTTTTCTGGTCAACACTTGTGGGAAAAAAAATTCTACAGAGGAAAGATAGAAAGGATCCTAGTTTTAAATATATTAATTCACAAAAGCATTAATATTCAAAATATTATTTTGGTAGCAGGTTTTTTATATTACATTTTATTAAGTACTTGACAACTGTGAATAAATAACCTCTTCCTAAAATGCAAAGCAAACTCAACTTCCAGACACATCACACATGCATTACTAAAGATTAAAGAAAATAAATATACTTTAGGTTATTTTTAATGCTAGTGAGAAAATTCAATAGCTACAGCTAAATTGAAGATACAGTCTTCCAGATCAGAGGCATAACAAGAATCTCCTTTCAGTATATAATTTGACTTTGTTACTGCATATAATAATATGCAACACACTCACAGCTTGGAAAGAGAGATCCTCGGGTGAGCATGCTGTGGGATTTGCTTCATTTGTCTGCTGTGGGAGCTCAGGCATTTGCAGCAAACTGGCCACATAAGGACTGACCCTCCTCAGTGTAACTTCAACTCCATTGAAAGCGTGCTGACGAAAACAAGAACATCTCACCACTGAAATACAATCTTTCAGGAAAACAATAACTTATTTACAACACTTGCACTTCCTTAGAGGGTTTTCATCATTAGAGGAATAACTTAATAAATGCAAAAACAGTGTATGGTCCTAGATTCAGAGCATGTTGCAGTTTAGGTTTTTGCTTTTTTGCATTCATGAGTACACCCCAGCGTCATGACATAAATCTAACAGGTATTTCCACCTTCATTTACCATAGTTGAAATATTTCTTTAATATGCAATGCCTTAAAATTAAAGCATGTTAAAGTATAAGATCAAAAACTACCCATTCCTTCCTCTGCTTACCAATTTGTGATGAGGTTAACAAGCCAAATTATTCTTTTAGGCTTTGATGGTAACTATTCAACTGATCTTATGGGACTATGCAATTAGTTCAATTATGTTAATAATTTAATATTACAAAATATTAAGAAAATATTTACATATGCATAGATGGGATCTAATTTGTCATGTCTGGATGCAAAATTAAAAAATGTACCTCTATACATTTCTTTATGCTACTGGTCTCTAAGAAATCATCTATTTATAAACAGATTTTTTTTTATTCTGTTCATGAAAAGCACGCATTTCTGCATTTCCTTTGAAGAAAAAAAATGCATAAAGAGATCAGTAAATGTTTGATGACATGGGAGTACTGTGTATAACATTCTAAATTCAATTAACATTGCTTTTGCAAACCTGACTTATTTGTTATGACCCTCATAAAACAAGTTATAATGTAGTTCTGAAAATGTAAATTTTATTACATTTCAAGAGGTTGTTTGATGGTCTGTATCAATTTAGCTCCAAGAAGAACAAAAGTCTGTTTCATGGCCAGATTATCCCTCCTCTGGCTAATTTGTATCATACTTTTTTGTGCACATACATTACCATAAAAACTTTATCAATTAAGAAGACGGCTGCAGGATTTCTTGGGAAAGGAAATAGTACTAGGAATCCTTCCTAAATGGCTACATTGGACACTTCTATAAGCAATCAGAGCTACTACCAACCAACAGATACTAAGTTTTCCCACATATATTGGGATTGTATGGCCACGTTTTGGTAGCAGGGTGATTACACGAGTAGCTTCTGTGAGAAGCTGCTAAAAGCTTCCCCCAAAACCAATGGAGCCAGTGCCACCTGGCTCCAAAATGGACCCGTCACCGGCCAAGGTCAAGCCCATCGGTGATGGTGGTAGTGCCTTTGGGATAAGAGGTTTAAGACGGAGGAAAATCCTCCTTCTTAAAAGAAGGAGGGAGGAGTTGCCTTGCAACTGGACAGCTGCAGACAGAGGAGCGAGAATATGTGCGAGCAACAACCCTGCAGGCACCAGGATCAGTGAAAAGGAAGAGGAGGAGGTGTTCCAGGTGCCAGAGCAGAGATAACCCTGCAGCCCATGGTGCATCAGGATGTCCTTCTGCAGCCCATGGAGGTCCACGGTGGAGCATAGATCCACCTGCACCCCGTGGTGGACCCCACAGCACAGCAGGCTGATGCATGAAGGAGGCCGTGACCCCATGGGAAGCCCATGATGGAGCAGGCTCCTGGCAGGACCACTGGACCCATGAAGAGAGGAGCCTGCAGTGGAGCAGGTTTGCTGGCAGGAGTTGTGTCCTCATGAGGGACACACACTGGGGCAGGCTGTTCCTGAGGGACTGCATCCCACAGAAGGGCAGTCTGCACTGGAACAGTTTGTGAAGAACTGCAGCTCATGGGAATGGCTCACATTGGAAAAATCCATGGAGGACTGTCTCCCATGGGAGGGACTCCACACTGGAACAGGGAAAGAATGTGAAGAATCCAACCCCTGAGGAGGAAGGAGCAGCAGAGACAACATGTAATGAACTGACTGCAGTGCTCATTCCCCATTCCCCAATGTGCCATTGGGGGCAGAAGTCAGAGAAAACAGGAAGTAAAGTCGAACCCAGGAAGAAGTGAGGGATGGGCGTAGGTGTTCCAAATTTGGGTTTATTTCTCATCACTCTACTGTGATTTGATCGGTAATGAATTTGATTAATTTCCCAAAGTTGATTTGGTTTCACCTTTAATGGTACCTGGTGAGAGATCTCTCCCTGTCCTTATGCATGAAGGAGGTAAGGCTCATTACCATGAGCCTTTCCTTACATTTTCTCTCCCCTGTCCAGCTTAGGAGGAAAGCTACAGAGTAGCTTTGGTGGGCACTTGGAATCCAGTCAAGTCAGCCCACCACACCATATAAGTTCTTCCTCTAGCAAACAGAATTTTCAGAATTTTTAGTTTCAATTCCAATGTATTCCCACTAACTCCTTATCAGTTACCTTGCATTCCTCAGATTCTGTGTCTTCCATCTTTTGAAGCTTTTCCAACAAAGGCAATATATTGGCACTGTATATATTCCACCAGAGAGCAAGAAATGATATTTGATGAAAAGATCCAGAGGTGGTGCCATCCTGCATAACTCTCTTTGTTTGAAGGTTGTATTTGTAGTTCCAGGGCTTTGTTGCTCCCAAGAAGTGAACAACTTTGGCATCTCTACCAAAACTGCAGAGATCAAACATACAGGTCTACATATAAAATATTTTTTTAGCTTATATAAACTCCTAGAAAAAACATGCTTACTTACAGGTGAGGTAATTTAACATTTTGCAACAGCAACACATTTGAGATGATATATATTAATATTTTTTTTCTATATTACTGGTTTAATTGATCTTGTTTAACATACAGAAAACAAAAAGTTGCATTGCCATTTGCTTCCAGCTGCTGATTCTAGTAGAAAAAGTTCATGAAGGAAACTGACAGGCTCATGCAGTACTATTTCCAGTCCTCCTTCATGCTCTATTCACGAACAAATATGTATCACTACAAATATCTAATCACCAAAATTGGTTATTACTGATCCCATATTAAAAATTACTGATAAATACATCAGCCTAAGTTCATCTTCCAGTAGGAGTGTATTGTGCAACTGGAACAGAAATTCATGACGCCCTAAATCCAACTTGCCTTTTACCACAAAAGTTTCTCAACTTCATTGTCTGGAATCATGTAAATAGTAGCACAAATTTCATTTCATAGAAGAACCTAAGGAATGGCTCAAAAACATTTAAAGCAATGCCAATTGTTTCTCTAAGAAATTACTTGAGAACAAAGGAACAAGTTTAAAAGTAAACCTGTCAGAACCTAATGCCACAGTAATTACATTTTGCTAAAAATGAAAGACACTTCTTTGAAAGAACATAAAAGACAGTGTAGCAAGCTCTGGGATTCTCTCTGTGTCCAGACATTCACATTATATTTAAACTTCTACTGCATGGTTTCTACATAAGATCATTTGTGATACTGTAAATTATAATCAACAGAATATGCCATTATTACTCTCTCTTACAAAAGGATGTTTATTAACAAACTGCAGAGGTTTACAGTCAGTCAGAAGTGTTATTACTTACTGATTGAAAGCAGGAACATAGGTGTATACAGAGCTGCTGCTTAAGTTATAGAGGAAAGGCAAGTGTTTGCCAATATCTGCTGTTGCCCAGTTGCTGAAGAAGCTGTTCAACAAGCCTTGATCACCTCCTAAAGAATACATGAAACAGTATTACCATAACATGTGTACACTCAAATTTGTATCAAAATTTCACATCCAGGGATGGGAGTGAGACTGGGGACCGAGACTGGTGTGTTCACGGGGCTGCAATTTGGACTTGAGAATATGGTCATATGAGCATGAACAAGTGAGTAATACCTGATTCACTCCAAAGCAAGTTCAGTGTAAATGAAGTCCTACTGTAATATAGGAAGAAAGGAGTAGTGTTTGGTCTCCCTCAGAGCAGAAGACTGAAGATCAGCTGTATTTCTCTCTCCTAAGCCAGACAGCAAAATTAAAACTTACCAAGCAAGACTCAGACACAACGTCCTTTCACTGTCCTATTCTGGGAAGCACAGTCCATAGTAAGTCAGCGGGTCTTAAATACAGTGTAAGAGGAAAAGTTCTGCACCCTGAATTCTTGCATAAAGCCCAGAGAACTCCTGCCTTCCTCTATTCAGCCTGACAGCATGGAAACTACGTCTTGCACTTCATTCCTTACCCTTGCCCCTTACCATCAAAGCTGCCATGTTCAGCAGCAAACTGGAGCAGGAGGTTGTAAGTCTTCAGGGAGGGCCGGAACACAAATACACCACTATTGAAGCAGTCAGGCCAGCCAGAATCAGGAGCTGCCGAAAACTCCTCTCGATCAAACAACTCATCCACATTGCAAAGTACCTTAGGGAGTGTAGGAAAAGAGAAAAAAACGGTTTGTCTAGAACATGTGTTGTCAAATTAGTACCGATGGAGTAAATTGGTAGTTTGGCCGAGTAGATGGCTTGCAGAGCATAAAAACAGTGGCATTGTAAAATATGCTAGGGGTCAGAACCTCTATTTTTAATATAATAAGGCAACATTAATTGTGCTTCTCCATGATTTCTCTGATAAAACATAGAGCCTGTGAAATTATTTCATGAACCTTGGAGACCATCCAAGGTCTCTTTAAGTATTATACCATGAAAACACACAATTTCCTTCTTTCTTAACTCACATTTCCATTGTGCATTATTTTTGGTAACTGCAACAGAACTGAATGAAAATTGGGAATCTAAATCATTTTAGTAAGCAACAGGCTGACTAAAGGGGTAGTAGAAAAACTACCTCTCACTACCAGTTTTCTAATGTAATTTAAGTTCAGAGGTTTGCTTTTGTTTTAAGCTTCACAAGGAAATCAATCAGGTTAAGGCCCAGACAACTTTTAAAATTTGTGGATATACAGCTATGCAGTCACTGAAAGCCAGGACCCCACCTACAACTGAGCCACTGTCATCAGAAGAAAGTTTTTTTAGAAGTAAGATTACTCAACTGAATTTCAAATAAAGACAAAAATTTGCCTTCCTCCTTTAAGTTTAATGTAAAGCAAGAAATCATAAGCCTTCCTCCTCAAGAAGAATAACTTAATTTGGCTTCTAATTCAAATATAATCCTATTAAATTAAATTGCACACGAGTCTTTCAAAGTGAGCCATGAAAGTGCAAGGGAAGGCTAACATGATTGCCTTTGCCAAAATTATGGCCATTCTTATCTCTATACATCCAAAAACTTTAAAAAAAAAAAGTGTCTGGGATTTTTTTTTCCATTTTAAAACCATCCTGCCTTCCTGACCAGAAAAATTCCCAACAAAAGTATGGGAGAGATCTATTTTAAACTTCTCTCAGAAGACCCAGTGCATAGAGAGAGCTTGTGATCTCTTTTGAAGACAGCCCTGAGGCTACTCTCCAAACTGAATTTGTTTTCATGCAGCCAGCACAACTGTGAGAACTGCTAAAACGTGCCAGGATGGAGCTCCTGTGACCTTGTGACCGCCAGCAAATCTGGTCACTTCACAGGCCAGTAGGCTGCCTGACCAGGAAGCATCCCACAGACAGAGACAGACACAAATGTTTCCATGGCTCCCACTCCACTCACCAAAGTGTCTGCATCCATGAAGACACATTTGCTGTAATGAGTAAGAGTCCAACAATGAAGCTTGGTGAAGGTTACACCCAGTTCTGGCCTCTGCATCAGAGCCAAATGGACTGAGTCAGCACTGTCAAGCATGTCCACCTCAACCACCTCATCAAATACACTGCTGAGGACTGACCTACCAGAGTGAGCAGTGGAGAGAAAGAAGGGAATTTAGTCAAGTTCACTTCAGGCATGAAAACAGTGACACACAGCACTGCATTAATTATGACAATAACCAAAGCTAGATTGATTGGTTAGAGTGAGAAGTCAGAAGCGGAAAGCCTTTGCAAACAGCCCACTGAAGTGGCAGCTGTCAAGCCGTAAAACATTGTCTCCTCCACGATGGGGGCCAGCACATCTCAAAAGCAAGAGCTGCTGTTTGAAGGAGAAAACAATCATTATTTTAGTCACTTCTCTCCTATAGAAACACCAAGAGAAATTAAAGCAGCTTTCATCCTCACAATTGATTCCAAAGAACAGCACTATACTGTGTTCCCTCTGCCTTTTACAAGATGAGACATGCACTGCCAGCACACTCATTTCTACCTATTGTGCCCAAGTAAACACAGCTTCAAAACTGCACCTCTTATAAGGTTCGTATATACTTGCTTATCATATATAATTCCTCACTACTACGTAGCATCTCAAATGGGACTTTTAGCTAAACATCTTTTTTCCATGCGTGCATTTCATGGGAATTCTATAGGAAACACCAAAGCAGGCGATTTTCCTTTAAGAAGTAAGTAAAAAGGCCTTTTAAATACAGCTTATTTATTTACACTGCACTACTATAATCAAAGTCCTCAATGTCTCACAAACACAGAAAAAGAAAAGCCTGTGGTGATTGAAATCTAGATTTCAGGTCATTAGCTTTTGCCTGATTGATCTTCAAGGAACAGGAATTAACTGGGAAAGAACTAGGTGTCTAGATTGTTAGAAGTCTATTTCAGTAATCTACTTTTGGTTTTTTTTAATGCTCTCCTTGATTTAAAATCTATATTATAAAGGTTTTTCTTCCCACTGAATGGGCATGAAAAGAATTACAGACTTAGTATAGACCCATGCATCAAACATATACAGTATTCTCTCAGGAAGGTTACGGTCTTCTGACAATGTCCATACCTCAAAAGTCTATAAAAACAGATTTTTGTGCATTCAGTCACAGCAAAAATTTGAATATGTGTTTCTTGAGCCAGATGCATTGCAAAAACATTCACATGGCATACAGAAAGCAGGAGCTTGCACACTTCCTAAGACATAGCAGAACTAAGAGTTTAAGCTGCTATGGCATGGCATGTGCCTTTTAACAAGTGTCACAGTCCTCCAAATAACAGGGCTTGAGTTCAGACTTCTTAAGTGTTCTGTAAATGCTATTTTGCAGTGCCTGTAGAATCACAACAGAGATTGCAAAGTGATTTATACAAAAAAGCAAAAA
Source organism: Picathartes gymnocephalus (assembly GCA_013390045.1). Taxonomy (NCBI): domain Eukaryota; kingdom Metazoa; phylum Chordata; class Aves; order Passeriformes; family Picathartidae; genus Picathartes; species Picathartes gymnocephalus. The sequence continues at coordinate 25,444 of WEKY01012171.1, forward strand.
AGAAACTAATTTCTTATCATGATAGCTATATGCCAATATTTTAAGAGAATTAGTCATATGAAACTGAGCCCTTAGGTTTATGGAGAGTTCTGATGTCACACGTAGTTACATGTCTCGCTCTAATAGAGAAAAATTTGGGGTAAAAACAAAAGTAGTGAAAGACACTAAAACCTTGGTTCCGAATTTTCAGCTTATGTTCTCAATTATAAGACAAATTCCAGCCTAAAGCTCTACTTCTGCAAGTGAATTCGTAGTAGGCTTAGGAGCCTATAATGGATGTTATTTGAGACTCCTCTTAGAAATCACTAGCCAAGAGGAAATTTCTAGGTATAACGCTGTAAAATCCACAGAAACCTATTAAAATCTTCCATTTCATAAGCTATTGCTTATTCTTCCATTATTTAAATCTCCAAATACATATTAATACTTACCTCATTCCACTGGAAACCTCTGGAGTAATTAGAACTGCCAGTTTTCTGGATGTCTTATGGTTCCTCAATGACTGTCCAAGAACGAGGGCGCCTTGACAGTACACATCATCAGTAGCAAGGGTCACAAAGGCTTGATCTGTTACTGCAGAAAAATATTCAGAAGAGTCACTTTACAGCTTTAACATAAGCCCTTTTAGCAGGCTCCCTCCTCTTCCAGATAAACAACAATCAGTGGCTTATAACAACCTGCAGTTCCTGTGAGGAGCTGTTTTCTCTCACAGGCTACCCCCAAAAGACACAACTGAATAGAAAACCCAGTGAATGTGAGTGCAGAACATATGTTTCTGATTTTTATTGCTTTTGTTTGCCTGATTTACATAATATCAGGTATAAAGTTTTTGGACTACTCTTAAACAAGTAATTCCCTAAGTTTTATTGCCTAAACATAATGTCAATTGAAAAAGCTGATCTATACATGCTTAGATTTCATATTTAACTAATGTAAAATAATACAACCAATAAGGAAAATCTTGTTTATACAGTGCCGAAAGCTAAGGAAAAGAACAAGATGTTGAGTACTAGCCGGAAATGTTCTTTCCATGACGCCACTGAATCAACCCAACATTATTTTTCCTCTGCCTTCTTTGTACTGGGGTACCTGGTGCTAGCTGAACAAGTGCAGACAAATTCCTACCAAGATCAGTACACCTCCCAGAAGCTGAGAATCCCTACCTCAAGTAACTCCAGGAAATTCAGGAGTTTTCCTCATTGTCAAGAAACACATGAGAAAACAAATTACAATAAAAACGAAAGCAACCTACACTCCTGCACAACAGGAGACAATGTATTTTGTAGAGACACCAGGCCAGTGGCATGATCACAAGGGGCTGCTTCTTCAGCTCTGCCCTGTGACAGAACCCCCATCAGAGCTCTCCTGGGGAGAACCTATAACTCAGCAAGGTGGACAGCCTCCTCAGAGCAGAAAAGTTATACACTCAAAATTAACCAGAACAAGATGAGCAGGTCACACAGATGAAGGGAATTCCACTGAGCTCTACAGAACTTCAATAAACACTTGTGTTGAAATACTTGTTTAGAACCACGATCATCTTAACGGACAGGCAATTGCATTAAATAAATTAAAACAACCAAACAATACCAACATAAACAACCTGTCACACAGTTTCCAGGGTCTATGAGAAACACTAGGAAAGAATCTCACAGAACTAGTTGCAGAGAACTCAGCAAATGACCTCATGACTGCCTCAGCCAGAGGCTGCCAAAATGAATGAATTCTAGTCCCTAACCATCATCAAGGTATGCAGTAAAGTATGGTTGATGCCTGCAGTAAGCTAACAGATACTAAGTATTTTTATTTTTCACGTCCCCCAAATCCAGAGCAAAACCCAGACCCACTGGTATGCTGCCTTCTTCCCCCTACTTTCTGCCCTCTTTCACTCATCTCCAGCCAGCCAGTTTCACCTCAAGCACACATACCTTACATTTGCTAACATTGCCACACATCCCTGCACCTCAGAAGAATCCCAGTAAATGTTAAACTTAGCCAAAACAAAATTAATCATCCATCCAAACTTATAATAGTTTACACAGCCCACAGCTAAGCAAACTCCAGTAACACTTCTAAACACAACTTCCAGATGAAGCAAATGAAAATATGAGCTTCCAAATCTCCCATTATAATAACAGCTCAAGCAAATTACAGGTTCTCCAGAAAACAATGAATGAGGAGTTGCTTTAAAACTACAGATGTGAAGTAAACTGCTCCTACGCGATTTTCCAGAAAGTTAAAGGAATAAATATAAGCATCCATAAAAACCAATGTAAACCAGAAAATCACTGATGGCTACTTCTATGAAAAGATGCAAAAAGTCAGGGAGGAAAAGCACCTTTTTGTTAGGCAACAAGCATCTTCAGCCAAAGAAAATTAATAAAACTACTGAGAAGAATGTGGGAGTTAGGCTAATATAAAAAAGAAATTGTGAAAAGAGTGGGAGTTACAATCTTCAAATACTGGTTTAAATAACAACCACAAAACTGAGTACAATCTTCACATGATTTTTGCAAATTCTTTTGGCTACAGAAGCTGAATCTTAACTTAAGTAATACATAGAAAAATACACAAACTACTCATCCAATAGTTCAGCAAGCTGGTATGGAACGTTACCACATCCTCCAAAAGCTTTCATGCCCAGTACCCCTGCGGTATTAACCACATGGAAGCAAACTGCCTAACAACTGCATCTTCTAAGAAACTCTTGCTGATACCTCACAACGAACAGAAACTAAGTGTCTGTTTTGAGAATCAGATGTGGGATACACGTTATGGCCTTCTTAATACAGTGAATCATCACAGAGACAATTAAATAGATAATCAAACTATTGACTGAAAATATTTAACATTAAAATATCTCTGGTGCAAAGAGAGAAGCAAATCCTAGCCATTTTAAAATCAGGGGCATTACTGATTCATTAAGGATCCATAGAGAGTTTAAAATCAAAATATTTTATCTTTACTTTTTCTTTCCTCTAATCCTTGCTTTCAAGAAAGAAGTGTTACTTGACTTGCCTTGTTTATAAAATTCTTTGGAATACAGCCTATAAGTAAACATTTTATTTTTATAACTGAAGCTAAGGTCAGGTTTTCATATACATTTTTGGAAGCAAATGGTTTACATGAAAGTTTCCATTTAGCTGAAATCAATGACAACACATTAAATCTAATGTACACAGCATTTCAATCACTGACTTTCAAAGACGAAATCTTCTCTAAGTTTGAAAGCCAGAGGTGTATGTATTTAAATTCATTGCAACTGTTTTTGGGTTTGTTTGGGTTTTTTTTAAGTGTCAAGGAGACCATTAAGCATAACTTTAATTCTTTGTGCTTTGTATGACAAAAGGATTTTTTATGGACAACACCTACTGTTAAGGGTATTAAGTTCTCAAGCAAATTGTTTTCAAGCTGTGGATCCTTATGGCTAATACAATACCACTGACTATCAGTGAATTATGAGAAAACAAAGTGTATGATTAGAATCCCATTAAAACCCTGTCATATGAATTTATAAATCTGCTCATTTCTCCTGTCTGGATTACCACAAAGCACATGATGATGCAAATTAAGGAATCATTATCATCACTAGTGACTCCTCAGTTTTATTACCTAACAATATTTTCTTAGAACAAAACAAGGATTTTCAAGGAAGTAACTTGTTGAGTTATTCTAGAACCCGCTCTGCAGCTACACAGAAAAGACAGCAAGAGTAATGTGAAACACTACAGTCAGGGTGATCTTATGTGGAACTTGTTACAGCTTTTTAAGTCAAGATCACCAAATTTTTATGCTACTTAGTCATAGTAATACCTCTGATACTGCCAGAGGCAAAATTCTTCGACAGCCATAAAAACTAATTCCAGGGCACCTAAAAGCTTTATTTAGAATATGAACAGAGCAAACAGACAGGGTGGTGCTCACTTTGATGTTCAAAGAGAAAACGAGAATTAAAAACAACCAGGTACCCGTTCTGAAAATCAGGAGTGACTGCTAATAACAACCTCTGAGTGACCCAAGTGCACCTGCCAACTTCAAGACAAGTTTAAGTAGGGTAGGGAGGCTTTTTTCATAATCCACTAGACATAGCCCTTAGATCCTATTTTCATATTTCTTCTGATAGACAGAGAAAGGATAAATGTGCTCCAGCTATAGCTCCTAGAGTAACAATTCAAATTTGCCAAGCTGCCCACTGCAAAATGGCAACAGGACACCAGAAACTCCTATGTTATGATTTTTCTGTAAGAACACTGTAAGTAACATCTTATGCATAAAAATAAGAGCAGATAAATCAATAGCTAAAAGCCTCCAACAGGTTGGTTAGGTCCCCAGTGCCTGCCATTCATACTAACCAACACTGTACAACTGCTTTCTTGAATTCCTCCGTGATACCATCTGTTGCTCTTTTATCACCTCCCCGCTTCTACTCCACAGACAATCTGCAGGATGAGCAGGCTGCAGCCTGGACCTGTGCCCACAGAGCCAAAGCATCTTGCTGAAATCCCAAGTGACAATGACACAGCTCCAACTCACAGCACGTTCTCTGACAACAATTTTGTTACTCCCTCTCCCACACAAAGGTCTTTATGGATCTTCCCCCAGAAGCATATCCCCGTGAAGACGTGTTAGACTAACAAAAAGAGAACGCAAGCTATAGGCTTCTCACTTCTCTGGCCCAGCACAGAAAACTCTGCTCCTCCTGACAGCCACAACCTTGTAGGCAGTGAAGAATTTTCTTATAAGTAGACAAAATGAACAATGGCATCAGACAATAACCTGAGTCAGACCCCTATTAAAAATTATTATGCAAGTTTCCAGCAAAGAGGCAGTTCTTGCCCTAGTAAACAAATGAGAGCTGGCAGTTTTAATTCCCATGCTTTCTTAGGTCCAATAGTAGAAACATTGATGTTACTAACAAAGATAAACAACAAACACTTTACACAGACATTTTTATAACAGAATTTAAATTGACATTCAATGGCATACAATTTCTCTTGGCCTAATGAAGTTCTGCCTCATCTAAAACCAGATTCTCTCTTATCTTTTATTAAAACATTACTGAATTTAATAAACAGGATTACTGCTGTTGTGTTGGAAAAGCACTTGATTACAGTTCTGTGTAGCTTTTACTATGTGTCTTTCAGTTAAGAACTGTTACATTCTTCTTCAAGACCCTGCAATGTAGTTATTCAATGGCTGGTAAATGATCCTCATGAAAACTCAAATGCAGCAATACCATAAGATGCAAATAAGCATAACACATAAAACCCAAAACTACTCCCAAACCAGTTCGAAAATTATTAATTATTAGTAATAGTTACTAGTAATAATTGCTTAAGTAATCTAGAGGCAGCACAGGGGGAAAAAAATCAAACAAATAAAAAAAAAAAAATCAAAACCACAATCCTCTAATTCTTTCATTTGCAGATTTGCTTTCTGCATCTTCCCAGTGCTTACGTGCTACATACATGAATTCAAACTTGGCATCCATCTGTCCAGATGACTGACACCCTTCAAATGTTTCAGCAAACCAAGCTTTGTGTGAGCTGCTGCTCTCAAAACCGAGAAAAAAAGTTGAGTATGTTTAAGATCCAGAACAGCACCTGTACCTACCCTGTCTGTTTAGCCCCAAAAACCAGTAGCTCATGCCTTTAAGGATAACTGATTAAGACCAATACCACGGCTGTGTAAGAAGGGGCATGAGAAAGGTTTCTCTGAATCTGCCTTAGACTGAGGGAGCCTACTCCAGCCTGTCACCCTGGGGATCCGCCAGGAAAGCATGCAGAGACCCAAGCAGGCCAAGTTGGACGTACAAGCAGAATACATAAATGAGTACAGCTATTTCACCCCATCACCCAGACAGTTAAAATCCTCCTCTGAAGCTGCTTATTACAGCCCAGCACTCTGCTGATAAGAAAACAGCAGAGACCTCGGCCCGCACCGGGGTGTGAGAAGAGCAGAAACCCCGAGGGGCTGCAGGCTGCGCTGCCGATCGGGCCCGTCAGCCCCCAGAGGCTGCTCCAGGCAAGGCGGGCGGGGTGGCTGCGGGACAGAGGTACTCACCGGGCATGCTGGGCAGCCGGGGGCCGGCCGGGCAGGGCTCGGTCCGCGGCGCCCACCTCTCCCGCTGCCTTACCTGCGGCCGGGGGGGCCGCTAAACCGCGGAATGCGATTAGCCTCCTTCCTGCTGGAGGCAGCGGCCGCTGAATTACACTCGCAGGGACTCCTGCGCAGCAGCAGAAAAAAGGCATTAGCGGCGGAGACCATGGCGGGGGGGTTGGCACGACCCGCCCCGCCCCCGCTCCGGGCGCTGGCTTTAGTGCGAGGGGGACACGCTCCTGCCGCCCGCTCTCGGCCCCGCAACGCCCCGCTCCCGAGGCGGGCACGGCCCGGAGCTCGGCCCGGCCCCGCAGCGCCCCGCTCCCGAGACGAGCCCCGCACCTGCCCCGCACCTCCTCCCGGCTCCTCCAGCGGGCGCGGCCCTCCCGCTCCGTTGTCCGCCGCGCGTCTGCGCCCACCCCGGGATGGGAGAGACCCTCGCCTCCCCTTCTTCCTGCTCCCTCCCGTCCCGTCCCCTGCCCGCTGCTCTGGGCGCCCTCCAGGTTTCAGCCGCTGCGACAAAGCCCTCCCCACCACGCACAGGTCTGTGCAGAAACCGAGAGTAAGGGACACAGCTTGGGGAGACTCCGTCGCGCAGCGCCCAGAGGGAAACACCAGCCTCTGTGATAGGGAAGGTGGCAGAGCGTGTTAAAAAGGTCTCAGAGCATCAGTAGGGTTACTCCAGCGTGGCACGTGGTCACCCAGATACACGGGGCTCACCGTGAATGAAGGGAGTCTACCCCTAACTCCCAGGGGCCATCGTATCCCCCACAGACACCGTCTGAGAACTTGGCACCCAGATAAGCAAGTAGAGGTTTTCAGGGAGCTTATGCTATTCAGAGGGCTATAAATATTTTCAAAAAATGCATAAATAACTGGACATTTATTTGTACAGCATACTTTTGCCACTAGCTTAGAAGTCATGTAATTGTGACAATTCTGCCATACAGTATCTCTGCAAGGTAATTTTAGGCTGATGTGGTTCAGCCGAGGCATTTTTGTGTCAAAACGTGCTCTGAACATCGGTGTGTATGCAGCAGAGGTCAACAACTTCAGGTGGTGTGCCACTGATAAAAAATGCCCTGTGGTACCACTCAACTATTTAAAACTTAATTTCCAACAATTTGCAAGAGATCTCTGTTTCCACTCCAAGCTGCATTTGTTCTCTCACACCCTGGGAGAATCCTAAAGGTCCACTGGAGAAGAGGGTGTCATTGCTCTGTAATAGTGGTGAGGTGTTTAAAGGAAGGAAGGATGGACATAAACACAAAGGAAATGAAGTTTCATTTATCCCACAGAAAAAAAATTCACAGGGATCTGTGTTCACCATTGGGTTATGTAGACAAGTCAACTAGACAACATGCTTATCAGTACCACGATTGCTGTTGTAGATAATTTTACTGGGAGATCTATTTCAGTTGGGGGACTTTATGACTAAAAAAACTTTTTCTTGGTAATAAAAGGGATATCTACATTTAGATGATTATCTGCTTTACTTGTGCGCCAGCAAATTATTTTATAGTATAGAATAGATTTTAAGTATCAAAGCCAGTAACACAAGCTAGACTTCTGATGTTCTGACAGGCAGTTTATATTCCTTCCTTCCCCTCCAAATTTAAATGCACTAGAGCTTCCCTACATAATCCCTCAATTACCTTAAATAATAATAATAGAAATAGTTAATATAATAACTATAAATTTATTGTTGTCATCATCATCATTCTAGTTAAAAGGGAAATTAACGCCTAAAAGTGTGCCTACACACTGGCTAATTGCTATATTGGGTATATGCTGACATAATTAGACCAAAGACCTTCAGAGGGTTAAACACTTGGGTAGACAGGGTTCATCTGTTCAGATTCAGGAGTTTTGCTCAAAAACTCCCTCATAAATCTGCTTTTGGGCTATTAATATCTACACAAGTAATAAATTATTTTGAAAAGATTATGAACAATTTTAAATAAATTAGTCATAATATAGCAAAAGCAAAAAAAGTTGCACATAGATCCTTTGCTAGACACTTACTAAAAAAATATTAGATAGTTAAGCTGTTTTGATTTTTTTTTTTTCCTGTAATTTTTCTTTAGTTTGATGCATGTCCTTCTTTTCCCTGGTGGGACATAGTTGAACTTCTGTGTAGAAGGTATCAATCCTCACATGTCCCAGAAAATAGCAAACAAAGCAAACAAAACTTGGGTGATCTCAGATAAAACACGGTGAGTGTTTAATGAAAATTTTGAAGAGAAAGAAACAAAATGTATATTTTCATGATTGAACAAACAACTGAAGTTGTAACAGCAAAACACGTGTCATTTTATTAATCAAATCTTTATGTCTGTCTGACAAAATATATATCAATCTGTTTTAACTATTAACATGAAAAAATAATATTGAAAAATAAATATTAAATATCCTTGAAAACCATATTAAAATATTTTCTTGTTCATAAGTTGAAAGTGGTAGCCACAAAGGTGTTCATTTGTTTGTATGTTGTCAAGATGTTTCTATGTTTAAACTGATGTACATTATAATTTCTTTCAGGATAAAAAAAAAAAGGTAATCTAAGCAAAAAACCATTTATCCATTTAAAATATAATTTAGATAAATAGTATTTTATTTTATGAAAAAGTACTTTTTTAGTATATATCTTCCTCTCAATGGTGTAATAAACACAAAATCATATTTACCTCCATCTAAATGGAATTTTGGTAACAAAAACCATGCTTTGCATATAAAATGAAGATAAAACCACACCAATTTCCTTATGCTTTAAAAAGTTAGCTAAAATGGCTGTATTGCAGAATTATGTCAGTAAACTGCTAGTTTTGCCAGCTTTCATCTGTATTTCATCCACTTGCTGTTTTTTTGATCCAGGTAGCTAAATGAAGACAGAGAGACAGGAAAAGTGTCAAGTTTTGTGATAGGTTTGTCTACATGAGGACATTTGTTAGCACAGCAAGGCTGAATGAGGCAAAGACATGAAACAGTCTAGCTAGAAAAATGGTGTCAACCACACCTCCACATAGTATGAAGTTTAAAATGTGACTTAGATTTTAGAGACTGAAGCATCACAAACTCATTCTAAATTAATCAGAAAAAGCTTTGTACCCATTTTCCCTTTCCAGAAGTTACAAATATGCTTTTTAAAAAAAACCAAAAAACTCATCTTGCTAGATTAATGCCTTCAAAGGTTCTTCAAGTAGGGCCTAAATTTTCAAGAAAGTAAGTAAAACTTAAGTGAATTCCAGTTCCTGAGAAGAGCTGAATACCAATTCAGAAATGAATCAATTAAATAAATAAATAAATAAAATTAGCATGTGTTCCTCTATTTTATTTTAAACAGCGGTTTGTCAATATACATAATCTTTTCTATATATTATAAAATTAAGAATCAACTTTCTAAATACAGTTCCTTTCACTTTGTTAAAATTCAGATATAAATACAAAGTAAAGGCATTCAAATTTTTAATTATTTAGACAACTACAATTTCTTTTTAAACATAGTAAACATTACAGAAATATACCAGAGAAACCCAACAAGTGTGAAAGGAAATGGCAAACTCCTTATTCCTATTCTATCAAAAGGATTTTTTGGCTAATTTTGAAAAGAGAAAAAAATTTTATTTGGTGACTCGAATTCTCACAAACCCAAATCTTTCCATTTTTAGCTTATATCAAACTTGATTTCTTTGTAGTTTAAGATAACTTCTGAGTCAAAATCTGTATCCAGCCGTTATGAATGCAGGTCAGAGAGTGCTATACAATCCCCGGATCTTTAAGCACATCTTTGATGACATAACCTCAAGGTGCCAAAGTGACATCAGGTTAGAGAGAGCAGGATTGCAACGTCTCGAAAACATTCGTTAGAGGAAGCTTTTCTTCTGTCGGAATGGCAATGTAGAATGTCACCAACAAAAGGAGCCTGTGGTCAGACAGCAACTCTTCAGTGGTTTACACTGCAGCCCCACCTGAAAAATGAAAATTGAACATTCAGTATTTCCACTGCGGGTGTTCTTTGCCAGCTCTTCTGAGGCTGCTTTCCACACACAGAGCCACAACAATCAGGCACCTCTGTGGTGGCACAGACAATTGTTTGTCAAATTCCCATCCGCTTCAGCACTAAGTGGAAGACTGTTTGGGCCTTACCATGCGGTTTGAAACAAAGTTTCTTATTCTTGTAAGCCGAGTAGGCTGCTATTGATCCGACAATCAGTATTACAAAAGCAGAAATTACAGGAGATGTAACTCCAGCTATTAATCCTGAATCTGTGGAAAAGAAAGAGAAGGATTTTTTTTTAGAGGCACTCAAATGGTTTGTCTTAAGGATATTGTCTACTAAAGTGTGCTTTTACCAAATTATGAAAATATTTTGGTGAAATAATAGAATTAAACAGATGAATAGAAATTGTGTTACATTACAGCTGATGTGAAAATTGTGCCTTAAAGCCTAATTTAGTATATGTGCTACTTTTATAAGGCTAACAGTGTTTTAATATTTTGTGAAGGTCAGAAACAATTTGTAGAATAATGTAAATTATTTACTATACCTGTGTTCCCTCCATGATTGAAATGATGCTCCTCTTCTCCTGGAATAGAGGGTGAAGTTTCATCAAAGAAATGTTTGTCATTTCGTTTTGAGAACTAAGTCTTTACTCAGCAAAGTGTGATGTACAAAGGGCAAAAGGTGTAGCCCAACAGGACTGCAAGAGAGGAGCTCCCCTTCCACTCCTCACTGACAGCTATGCTGGCCAGAGGAATAACTGTTCATCCTCCTGACACTTCAATTTTGGGGAAGAATGTTATCATCTAATAGAAGGATAATATGTAGCAGGCTACATCGAGCTGATTTCACAGGCCAGTATACTCTTCTCTACTGCCAGACAGTCGGATCATTTATCAGTAGTTTACATCCAGATCTTAGTCTTGGGCTGTCTACTTCAGCATGCCCCTTGCTTTGGGACTTTCCTTGCTGAATTCAAAGGGGTAAAACCTTCAGGCTTCTGGCATATGCCAGATTGCTACAAAATGTTTTGGAATACGTTTCACGTTCTAGCTTCAGGTTCAAAGCCATGTTTTTTTGTGAAGGATAACTAGCCTAAATAAAAATTGCAGTGTCCGGTCTTATACCTTCAGAGACAAACAGATTACCACGAAAGCAAAACCAACCAGCTTCAGTTTACAGGTATTAGGAAGACATTGCAAGGGAAATTGGCAAATGTTACCTGCTGGTAAAGACTTTCCATCAAGGAGATCTGAGTCATCAAAACCTCCTGCAAATTAAAGATTACAGTTGCAAAATTATCTATGATGGTAACCCCGTCAGCTCCCTTGTCCACTCCTTTTGTAGTGCTGTAGGGAGAGGTGAGGGAGCTTTGAAATCCCAGCCTCGACGTGGTGGATGGGTCACACATCTTGCACTGAACAGTCACCTACCAAAATTCACCTGAAAGATGAAGTACTGACAATACTGGTGTCTACATGTTCTGTGTCTGTTTTGGGAACTTGTGGGATACGTGGGCTTGGGCTGTCAGTAACACAAATCCTTATATAATGTGGACATCTTGAGTTCCAGTGATCCCGGAACAAGAGAGTCAGCGTGTCTTTTCCAGGAAAAACTCCAGAAGGAGCCATACAGCCATACCCAAAGTACAGATACAGGGTGAAAACCAAAACAGATATGCCACATTTACTTCATTTAGAGCAAGAGTCTGGAACCAAACTCAAATGTAATCCAGGCTGCCCAGCCCCATCTACTGTATGCCCCAGGGCCATCTCAGATGCCCATCTCAAATGGATTGAGCAAAGGTTTATCCCTGCCCTGTGGCTAGGTGTCAAATTTGAACCTTTGCATAGTTCAGTGTATACATGCCCAAAAGGAAAACACAGACAAGATTAAATGTTAGTCTCATGCCACTCAGGATGCAGTGTCCCAAATTTTGAACAGGCAGAAAAACTTTGTGGTATCAACAACTAACATTTAGAAAAAGTTTTCCCAACTCTGGGTCAGAAACAGTGACTACAAAAGGAAGATGTAGGGAAAGGATGATAAAAACTGTTACTAGAGAAATAAGAGATTAAAGTATTCAAAATGTCTGCTCTGAACAGCTCATAGCACTACATTTTCTTAAGAGCAAATAGTCTTACCAGAATTGCCATAACTTCCCGGGCGCGGTGGGAGAGGTGGATATAAAGGTTTTCTTGAGATGTCACCTATTGATAATTAATATTGTTAGATGATTGAACAGGAAAAACTGGGAACTGTAAATGAAAACATTTTATACCTATTTCTAATTTATCCTCCTATGAACTAATAAAAGGACCTTCTCAGTCATTAAAAAGAATTAAGTGCTATATCAACAAAAATCTAGCTACAAAAACTGACTTGGAAGTGAACAGGGAATATTTTCAAAAGAAGAGAAGAATTCACAAAAAAGCTGAGGGAAAATATTTCATGTATTTCTGGCAAGTGGTAACATTGCTTAAAGCTGACAGCTGGGAGGCACAGTGTGTCACTGTGGGTGTCAGTGATGCAGTTATTCAGAGCCTACAGACAAGTTGGTGTTCTAGGCTGGGCAGGAGGCAACAGGTTATCTCATAGCCATCAGCAGGTATTAATAAGGCATGCAGATTAGTTTCATCTAACAGATGCTGAATTTATCTAATGCATAATGAATTTTCTGCTCTTGAGCTGTGCAAAATGAACTCAGACTTCAGCTTTGCTGTTGTTTAGGACCTTGTGCTAGAATTTAGCCTTAATTTTTTGCCGAAGGATTAGAAAGAGATGCATTGGATAGAGCAAAAGAGCTGATGAGTAAAAGCAGTTTCCAAACTGCATATACAAAGCTGAAGAGCTCACTCAGGTCAAAACTTGCCAAATTTAATGTCCAGAGCTGCTGGTCCGCATGAATAGAGTAGGTCTTTTCTTGCCATCCTTTTTTTCAACCAATTCAATCACGTTTTAACTGTCCTCATAGACAGACAGTGAATTTAGCTCTTCAGAAATCAAGATTTAGGTCACAGAAATAAACAGCAATTTCCCTCCCCCTCCATAAATCCTTCCCCTTCCAAATATGTCAGATGCCCTTTTGCTGTTTTCTTCTTGCCTAGCTGCTAAATACAATGCTTCTTTTTCTGAGCATCATTTAGGTTCTGATCCAGGTATTATTTAAGTATATGCTTCAGTGAGTTTAGCCTACAGTCAATAGATTTTAAGTAGAGTCACACAGCTTTGCCGAATTAGACTTTGACAAATTAATTATATTCAGTAGAGGAAGGACTTGCTCTGTTCCAGCTCTCTGTGTAATGAACGAAGACTCACTGTGGTACAAAAGCAGAAAACCACCAATCCCTTATTTCATTTCTATTGTGATGCTGCTCTTAGTCTTCTCTAAGCATAAGACATATTATATGACATAGCTGAAAAATAATGTCTTCAGAAATACTGATAATGAGATACATAACTTTAACCTCATTATACCATGTATGAAGGTCAATTAAGAACCTGAACTGAAAATGGAACAAAGAAATAAAAACCAATGGAAATACAATTTTCCATCCTTGGAATGAAAAGATTTGGTTTAGTTAAGATACTTAACTTAATTAAGCTATTAATTAATAATTTACTCAATATATTTAACGTATCCTCTCATAAAAGTACTCAATAGAAACATGAAGGAATGGAAGAACTGGTACAGGGAGGAATAAATGACAACATAAACATGGGAATTATTAACAAAATTAGTTTCAGCTTTTTAAAGTGTGGACTAATATGTCATTAAAACAAAGGTATGAAGTGCCACAGGGGAACCTGGAAATGGGAAAGGAAATAATATAAAAGGTGTAATTCTCTAAGACTGAAACCTGAGTAAACCAGACCACTGCAGCTGGTTCAGAGGTTGTGTGCAATTGGCTGAGAAGTAATTTTTCTTTTGTGTGGCTGTGGTTAAAGTGGAATTTTAGGCTTCAATTCAATACTAATTGCATTTTGGGTAAATTCAGTATTCAAGAACCTTTCTAGAGTACTTCAAATCCTTGGTATATCTTTAAACAGACTAAATAAAATTTGGTGTGCAAATTCCCAACCTCAAGGATTTCATATGTCTGCACAGCTCAGTACAGTACTGTGAATACTTCCCAGGTCACGTCTGTGTGTTGTGGGAATATCTGGAAGTTGGCAGCATGTTAAAACAGCTTGACTGCTTCAAGCTTAAGGTGTGTTCACCAGTGCTCATCTGTGAAACATTCCTTCCTGAATTTCTAATTTTCCATCAGCAGAGCTACAAGAAGCTCAAACCTCTCCATCCAGTGTTACCTCTGATTCCTAATCTTAGGCAGGCTCATTTTCGGTAGCTGAAGAAACGGCAACCATCACCTTCTTTAAGCTTCTGTCAGAGGACTCCACCCTGAGCCGTCACAAGGGACTGGGGCACGGCTGCTCTGCCCAGCCATGCCTGGGGTGCTCTGCCGTGGCGCAGCAAGCCCCAGCTAACTTCACTTCGTGCCACCTAGGGCAGCTGCAAGCTCTCCAAGGCAGCTGGAGGCCAGGTGCTCTCCTCACTCTGCATGATGGCCCCAGGCAGAAGGGCTGCAGGTACATGAGTTGTGATGACTCTCATGACCGTAGCACCTCCTGCAGTATTGAAATCTCTTTTTACAAATTAGGCGGAGTTCAGGAAAAGACGATGAAAGAAAATCATCCCCTTATATTCAAGGAAACAAGAGGGTACTTACCCCCACCAAGAGCATCTCCTAAATGTAGATCATTGTCTAAAAATGAATAGGAGGAAGGTGTAGAAAAACGAGTTACACACAATTCTTGAGGGAAATGAAATGCTATTTTCATTAGAATGGGTACAACTGCATGTTTGACAAGCACCTTTTTCAAGTCAGTCCCACAAATTCAAATAGTTTACCACACCTTTCTTAAAAACTCTCATAGAATCTGATATTTTCCCACATCCTTATTGACAAATAGTACAGTATTTTCTACTCAAAATATGAAGGGTTTTTTCCTGTTTTAAATGATGTCAAAATAAATCTTACAGTTGAATCAAGATCAATACCTCTTTAATGTACCCGCAACTACAAAAATAAAATTAGCTATGTTATAGTATGTAACTGTACCCATTTTTAAAATATACTTAATTATTAACATTTATGTCTGTGGTTAAAATTGGTATTTGTCTATTTGGCTTAAGTGTAATTTATTGAACTGAGAAAACTAAATACCCATTTCAAGAACAAATATGAGGGATCAAAAAAACCTACCTGGGGAGAGATTGAATCAACTAATATATATAATGGTCATGGTTAGCCCTTGCTTCAGGCAACCATATGCACCTGTCTGAGGTTGGGAGACAGTCTGTTTTTCTTTGCCTGAGCTAGAAATGTTTTTAGATAGAATTAAATGTCTAAATGTGCAGGTTACACAGTAAATCAACAGGCTGTGACCATTGCCCAGCACTGTACACTTGTCTTGCTGTACCTGGGATGGAATTTCTCCATCCAATAATCAATTTGTCCATGAGCTACAGATGCATAAAGAGGAGCTATGTTTCTTACATGCAGGTGTGAATAAGAGAACATAGGTGATATTTTAAGGTGTATATGGAAGGATGGTGGGTTCTGAAAGAAATACATTAGATGGATGTCATAACTCCAAGAATCCCTTTCTTGATGCTTATAAATGTATAAATGTGGAGTGATACATTGAATCAAAAGAAAAAGGATAGCAAAACCTATCTAAGTTTTGGTACCAGTGCTTACTGCCACAGACAATTAGATAGACTCTCAATTAAACAAATAATTTTTTCATTATAGATGTGTCAGAATTCCTGAAACACAAGAAAATCACCATGCAGCAGTTTTCTTCTGTTCTTAATACCCAGGAAGAGTGGGAAGCTGCTTTTGCACAGTATCTAGTCTCATTTGAGTGACAACTCAGAAATGCTTTGATGTCACCAGGAAATCTGGCAAGAAAATAATCAAATTCATAATACATGACTTTGTTTGTTGTTGTCAGGTGTTGATCCTCCCTGTGTCTGCTCAGCAGAGAGTTGCATTTCAAAAACACCTTTACCTGTCAAATGCTAACACTGTAAGAAGCAATAAATTGAAAACTGGATTCCATTTAGTATTGAGATGAAGAATTCAGGTAAAATTCAAATTCCTTTCTGGATGGTTCATGCAGAGATTTGTTGCAGAAATGCTAAGGTTGATATGAATGAAATAAAAATGGAAATGCGTGTGTCTGTAGGGACCAGAAAAAAGAGCTAAGTATTAAAAGAACAGACAATAAAGGTCACTGTTCCCAGCAGTAAAACTGAGGAATGTGTTATTTCTGTCAAAACCAGCAGGCCTGTGCTCCAATGACAGCACAGATGACTTGTCAGCCAAGGAAAAGCAGAAAGGCATTCTAATACCAGAGGTTGCAGCATATCACTACTTTTCCGACTGTCCACCCAGAAAATAAGTCTGTGCACATAGCCTGTGTACTCTGAACAAGCGAAAAAAAGATAGTGGGCAGCAACCTGACCAAGGGTTCAGAGACACCGGAGAGAGAAATGTTGTGAGGCAAAGGACCTCTCTATAACACGATTACTCCTAAAGGATGTAAAACATTTGTGGGTTCTACTTGTCATTTGTGATCAAGAGGAAGCACAGAGACAGGATAAGAGCTCAGTAGCTGGCAGGCTTTGTCTCATGTTGCACACAATGCTCACCAGACCACCTAAGCACGCACATCTTGGTGTGAGGCTATGGCTGAATTAAATAGAATGCAGGGACAATGTGAGTGGGTAAAAATCAACTTACTTTGAAATTTTGTAAATAAACATTACCTTGCATTAAATTTTGTGATGAATTTTGCTACGCTAGGGAGGTGCCTACAGGAGAGCTTCAACTTAGGCAGAGGTGCATGGGATGCCCAGAGGACACTGCCTGTAATTGGCCTCAGCTGAACAAAATCTCAGCCAACCTCACTTCTGAATGAGACATAGAGGAAACCCTGAAGTTAAGACAAGCATTAAGCAGATGCTAGGACATACTTTTGTACGATCTTTCTGCACTTTCCGAATCCAATAATTGATTTGTAACACTGTGGGCTTGGGTTTTTTAAATAAGTTTTAACTGCTTTTATAAACTCTCTGCAGTCCTCAGTAGTGCTGAAGGAGACTCTGAAATAGTCTGGAAAATATGGAGTTCTTTCTGCTAAAAATAAGTAAGGTGGACTTTGTTAGGGCAGATCCACATTTGGTGTTCATATGTCTAACAGATTTAGGGGGCCCTAAAAATAAAAATTCCTTTCATCTGACTGAGGCAGCTTCAGTGCAGATATTGACACCCTAAGCTACATTTAAACCTGACCAAGGATAAAGTATCTTAGGGTACAATTCAAATAACTTGAAATGTTTACATTAGGATGGGACAAATCCACATTTCTGCCATGTTTTAAAATAGACAGACACTTCTGATCTAGGCCAGATACAAATTTTATTTGCCAAATGAAGTGGAAAGGAAGAATGCAGCCATTAAAGTATGTAATAGCTACCACTTTCACAAATGTTTGTTCAAAGAGGGAGTCAGAGAACTGTGTGGAAAAATGTAGCTACTTTCATGCACCTAAAACCTTATTGCAAAGTTTGTCCAGAAAAAGACCTAAAGTTGTTGTGTGGGCTAATGTTATCCAGCACTTTCCAATGAAAGCATTTTGTTCAATAGACAGAAATTTATTGCAGTGTAGTTTAGGCGAAAAAACTCTATGTTGTCATAAATGGTTCTATCACAAATGCAATTTTGTTCCTGTTTGGAATTTTGGTTTTTTTCAACATTAACAAGTGTTCACTGGAATTCATTGTTTGGCATTCTCAGGACTACAGCTCTTCATGGTTCAGAGCCTTTTTTCCTTTCTGACACAGGTGGTTGTAGCAATCAATACTAGATAATATGAATCAAATACATGGTGAGAACAAAGAATAGCCCCAACTTCATTCTGATCCTTTTCCAACTCTGTTATCAAGCATCATGAATAAATATACAAAAAGTAAAGATAATAGGGAAAAAAAAGTAGAGGAACAGTTAGCCATTTTTAGCAACAGCTGCCCATTGTTATACTCCCCAGGGAGTTCAGAACAGTCTAGAAAGGTGTGAAGAAGGTCTTCAGGAAATAAAATACTATCATTTGCTAGCCAAGATCTAATCCCTTTCTGGAAGCAGTAAAGACACATAACTGGTGATTGTCAAAAGAGCACTTATTTTGCAATAAGAAGACAGCTATTATTCACATATTATCTCAGCTAAAGCACAGAAGCAAATATGAGAAAGAACCTCGTGTGAAAGTTTCTTACACATACAAAATCAGTTTTATGACCCATTATTTATTACTCACTGAACACAGGTCTTGTCGGTCTTCTGATCACTGTAGGCTTCCTGGTAATTATGTCATCTGTTGGACACAACGACATGCCAATAAGCAATAACAGCTTCAACTTAACAAAAGCAGGTATCTGCAAATGTAGAGAGCTGCTTTCAATTAATCTTTATGTATCAGAGCAGAAGCCAAAAATGAAGTGATATGTTTTCAAAGCTATTTTTTGTTTGTTTTAATGAAAATCTGCATTTCATCATAAAAGACATTGAAATCTAGTATTCTCCATTTCTGTGTATCTGTAAGTTAAGCAGTAGCCACTTCATATTCCATTCCTCAAGGAAAAGGACTTAAGATTTATTATTAGATGTAAATGCCATAGCGAAATAAAGATAGAAAATTTACATACCAGGGTGATCAAGGGCATCAGCTAAATCAAAATCACCTTGACCTAGAAGGAATGTGACAGAAGACACCAAGTCAGCAGGCAGGTTTCCATGACCTCCAGACCTGAGGGCTCTGTTCAGAGCCAGAACACCAGTAAAAGGCAAAAGAAAACCACATCCAAACAGGAGCAGACACAGAACAAGCTGTCAGCTGTCATCCCTGAGCAGCACAGTCCTGAATGACTGTGAGAGATGGGCTCCTTTAAATCAAAGAAGGTGTTTGTTCAGGTAGGCCAAAGAGAAGCTGCTCTCTTGTGTTATCATATCCACCTGCTGTGCAAACACCCCTTTGAAGAACACAGATTGCCTGTTAGAGGGCACAGGGCTATTGCCAGGAGACAGCTGAAAGTAGCATTCAGCGTAGTGCTTGTGAACCAAAATCATTAGGTGATAATTTTTAAGATCTTCATTATTGTTCTACTGGCTCAGCTCAGGGAGCAGCTTTACTGGCAAGCCTGCCTTATGATCACCTCCAACACAAATCATCTTTGTTTTTTAATTCTTATTGTAACATGGGCCATAAGTGAAAGATATTAAGATGTGTTTACCTAATTTATTTTCCTCTGTAAATTAAAAAATCTGAAAAGGGGAAAAAAAATTCTTCCTGTTTTCTGTTAGATGACAACAACATTTTTGAATGTCACAGCAGAGTAATTAGCATCTGGACTTTTGAAGCTAGCAGGCAAAGAAAATTGGAAAATATTTTAAATGTATAAACTGAAATAGATTACTTTGAACTGAATATACACAGTTATTCATGTGAGTTCTACTTTCAACTCTAGGGTCTGCCACTTTCCTTGTAATATACAGGCTTCATGAAACACGTTTGCAGAATACGTGCCCACTGGTTTTCATCCCGAGTGATGCATCATCCTTGCGTTTGCATTCCAAATACAAGATCCACCCACACAAACCCACAAAAAGTCATGACATGCTATGACTTTCCTAAACAGAAAAATATTACCGTGCTCTATCGAGTAAGCCTCAATCTGCACTTGATCTGCATATGTTTATTATCCCTTCTAAAAGGCTTAATAGCTAACTCTTCATTGAAGTGTTTTTCTTGGTAAGTCTTGAACACTTCACAGCAAGAAAGGCGTCACTGTTCAAGTGAAGAAGCTGAGGAACAGAGAGAGGCTGTCAGAGGTTTGTCAGCACAGCAGTGCTCAGGGTTCAGGTCAGCTCCTTCATCTTGACAGGTTTATACACCTTCATGGCATTCTTCTCATTAATCACTGTTCCTGAATAATACCTCTTGCCTGTGTCAAAGAGCTTCCAGAAAGATTAATTATCAGTAGTGAAACACTGTGTGATCCGCAAATAAAAGTCAGCACAGGAATATAAAGTAGAAATGTTTTGATTCCTATGAGGGTTTTAATGCAAGTCTGTAAACTTAATTATAGATGGGGTCTGATGGAAGAGATAAAACAAGGCTGGAATACAAGGTAGTAATGGCTTCTAAAGCAAAACTGTCCCAATAAAATATTAAGAGGAACATGTTTGGTAAGTAAAAATAGGTAACAGCATAAGACTTTCCCAGTAACGTTAGCAGAGTGGCATGTTACCTCTTTATTATTTATTCTTGGAGTGTTACCTCATCTGGCCACCTCTCCCTCCTCTGCCCTGGCCCCTCAGCCAACGATGCCAAGTTCAGTAACCTTTGGATTGGGTCTTCAGGTGGATAATATTCATGGAATCACAGAACTACAGAACGGTTTGTGTTGGAAAGGACTTTAAAGACCATCTATTTCCCACTCTCACTGCCATGGGCAGGGACACTTTCCACTAGACCAGATTGGTCAGTGACCCATTCAACCCAGGGATGGGGTATCCACAGCTTCTGTAGACAACCTGTTCCAGTGCCTCATCACACACAGTAAAACACACAGTCTTCCTAATATCTAATTTAAAACTACTCTCTTTCAATTTAAAGTCACTGTTAAAGCCATAATCTAAGACCCTGACAGGTTGTGGTTTTTTAATATGAATCCATTAAACACACAAATATATAAAATAAACAAGTTGCTTCATCAGAAGATATGTTCTGCTTGAGCCATGAGTGCACCACCAGCCCTTACTGGCCCTGAGCTACTGACCATGGGCTGTCACCCCAGCCATGGAACCCTTTGATCCTGATGCAGACACGCTACCCACAGGCGGACATCCTGGCATTACCCTGACTTATATGGTCAAATTATGTTTTTCTGCAGTATTTCTTTAGTGCCAGCGGTAAAAGCAACTTAAGCTTGACTGTCCTTTGAAGTTTCCCCTCTGGTAAAATCCTCATTTTTGATCAGCATCCTGAGTACTGGAGGAGGTTGTGTGACCTGAACCCCATTGCCTCAGGATACCACCATCATCAATGGCTAAAACCATTTCTTGTTGGAGTGAGTCATCAGGAATAATCTTGTAACCATAATCAGAATAAGAGTCATCAGAAATATTTTTGTAATACCAAAGAGCTGTTGGTCAAACCAGCTTCTTTGTTACAGGTCATGACATGCAGGAACTAATAAAATGGAAAGCAGCTACTGAGGTCTTAATGCTGTAAAGAGAATGTGACAAAATCGTCTTGTGATGGAAAACTGTAGAAAACTTTCAGGTAGGAGATTTCTTTGAAGTTAAGGAAAAATAAAAATAGAAGGTGGAATCTAATCAGATTATGAAATTGAAGCAAGATGATGCAGGTGCTTTCAATTGTGTGAGAATTAAAGCAAAACAAAAGACTGAAACAGTTACTGACACTTGCCCTTCTTCTGGATAATACCAATGTTTCTCCTATTGTAGGTCTGTTCTGATATGGAAAAGGTGGGAAAAGGCAAAAGGTGTTGTTTTGAGACTTCAAGGGAGAAACAGAAGAAAGCTACAGAAATTTCAAGAAGAGAAAAAAGAAGACTGAAAATCTCCTGCAGAAATTATTCAGATAGATTTTTTAAAAAATTATTTCTGATGATAAACCAAGCAATAAAATGAAAAGGACACCAACACAGAATGACTGCCTGGGAGTAAGACAGGAATCCACAGTGAAATCTCTTTGACTATGTAAACATAAACCTTGACAGATGGCAGTTTGTATGAGGACATCTGTGCAGCCGGGTAAATTATATTGCAGTAAACCAAAAGACTGCTTGGACTTCAATACCAACTTCCTCTGATAATAACATCAAATGACCACAAGGAGTAAGATTCTGTGGAGAAGAATTTTAAATGCTCATTACCATTTCTGAGACTGTACCTAGACATTTTTAAAAATCTAATTTTGGAGGATAACAGTTGGTTAAATAGCTGAACAGCTCAGACTTTATCCATACAATGGTGGGTCTAAAAACAAAACCACGTAAAAGTCTCAGAGAATATTTAACTCAATAGGAGCTGCAGTCACTTCAGAGCATTCCGAAAATAAATAAAGGGTGGAAATAAATTAGTGAAGCTCTCCACAGAACAAACGGGCTGAAATAAAATATTTTTCCATGTAATCCTTTTTTTTTTTTTTGGGATCAGCTGCCATAATAGAAAGAGTTGGAAATATACTGACAAAGATGAGAATGAAAGAAATTTTAGTGGGGCAGAAACAGCTTCGTTGCATTGGGGATTTTCAGTTGGTTGCGGTTTTTGTGTTTGTTGCTGTTGGCTTCATTGCTTGTTTGTTTCAATCTGGATAAAGTTGTGAAGAGATTTAGCTGTGCAGGTGGTATTATCTCAGAGTTATCTCTGCTATTACTGCTTTTTGGCTAGTATGCTGTTTCTTGGCATTACTTCTAACCTTTCTTCTGGGAGTATCCCTGTTTTGACAAAGAAATAAAATGACTGTAATAATGTTTTGTGTTGGGTGGTCCTCAATGACTCATAACAGAGAATTTGAGAAAATGCTTGCAAAGTCATGTCCTCATGCACATGTGCATTTAGTGTTCACAAATTTTGAATATTAGTTTTCTGAAAATGTGACCCAAATACTCCCAGTCACTAAAATGTAGACAGTAGCATCTTTTGTCTATGGCTTAATTTGTTATCTAAATGTTTAACCGTGTATCTGTTTGATCGCAAGGGTCTGAGGTCCTATAGCTTTAGGGCGGAATTTATGAGGAACAAGGCTGGATTCTGCAGGTGAGTTTTACCAGTTCGTTATAACAACAGCAGTCAGAAGTTTTCTGACAAAAGGCTACTATGACATCACTCTGCAATTTTTAATCTCCATATGAACACACCTTGTGGCCCTTAAAATTATGCAGATTTAAATAAGGCAGCAATGAATATTGCTAAGTAAGGATCAGGTTATGTGACAAAGGATATTAACTTCCCAGCCTTTTAATATGCATAGTCTAATATTAAAAAGGAAGCTAAAATCCATGAGAAAATGTATTTGTATGTGTTTGTACATGTTTCTGGACACACACCTAAAATGCTTATATGTGCATGTGTGTTAGATAAATAATTTTGTCATTAAAATGATTAAATTAATTGGTTTTGGGTGCATTGCTAGTAGTCATATGTTTGGGATGAGATTACCTGTGTGACAAATAAATTAGAAGCAACTAACTTCTAATTGTGAGCAACATAGAAAAGGAGAATAAGTTGATTTTACAGTACTTAAAGACATGAACAAGTATGATTTCTTCAGTGTAATTAAATAGGAATTGTTTCATGAATACAATATCCTTAAAACAATATGAAGCTGGCAGAGACTGAGAAATAAGTCAGTGACTCAAAAATGAGAACAAAAATTTACCAAAAGGGAAAAACATGTTACCAAGATCACTCATGAGACTCATTTTATCGTTTTTTTTTAGCTGAAATTATAAGTTATTCTTTGCACAGACCTTTTCTGATTATAATACAATCATGAAACCTATTTCGTCTATAATGAGAAAATGGAATGTATTTTCCCATGCATGGGATTTGGAACATACCCGAGTACTGGTCCAACTTTATTCAGGAAGCAATTCTGTTTGTTTAAAGGAAATTACTCCTTTCTGGGACAACATAAAGGTTTACGCCCCAGAGTGGACACTGTGGACAAAATACCAACGAGCATGTACTATTTCTTTCATGTAATAGCCTCATGATCCATATTTCCTGATGAGGTTACTGTAGCTTGTTTTTCCTTCGAGGACCTTTAGTTTCATGAACAACAATTGCCATTACAACCCCTTGATGCTGGGGTGGAAAATGAGTGTGCTTTAAAATCTATAATTAAGATCCTAGGTTCAGTATATAGACCACAACATGTGGACCTGATTACTGGCTTCATGTTTTTTGCTAGGCCACTTCTGGTTTTAGTTTAAATGCAAGGGAAATGAAAAGGACTCTCTTGCTTATTCATACAAGAACACATTTAAATAATTACCAGCAACTAAGATGCAATAATAAAGTAGGACTGGTGGTGCTGCTTTAGCTCTGTGCAACATAGTCTCACCAAACACAAAAGAAAATCTTGTAGTTCTGTGATATTTGCCTTGCTGTTCAAAGGTAACTGATGTTCTTTATGATCTGATACGCCCTGCATACACAAAATAAAACAGATAAAATTTTCTGTATCTTGCTTCAGAGTGAGTGCAGAAGAAGCTGGTGTGTGCTGTAAAATTGCAGGCAGAGCAAAAGAATTGGGATATCCCATGAAGGAACAGCATACATGTTCCTGTGCACCTTACTCAGATTTTCAGCTTTGTGTCATGAGGCAGCAAAGTTTAGCCCATGGTGTGGGCTCTTAACCCAAAGCTTCTCTCTGTCACTACAGATTCATGAAGCTGCCAGCCCTTTTCAGCCATTTGGTCTGAGAGTCTCAGGCTTAATGATGGTCACATTACATGAGAACTGTACTCAAACAAGAGACCTGTAGGAGTGTTCCTACTAAAATCCTTAGTGTGGCACAGGCAACAGCTGTGTTGGGCTCTCTGCGTGACCACTCGTTGCCTAAGTCCCAGCTGGCTAATCCCATTTTCTCTGGTGGGTAGTTTGAAGACAACAGAGGGAACTGCATATAGTATAGGTGGTCAGGGAAATGCCAGGCTTTGCTGCTCCTCTTGCTCACAGAGTGTTTTTTAATGTTCCTCTTCCCACTTTCATACCAAGTACACTGGTAAAATGCAAGAAAAATAGCTCTTGACCTTCAATATGGATAGAGCGTGGTTCCTTCACCACTGGTATAATTAGACCAGGAATGTAAGGAAGGACTTTAATTTGTCTGCTAATCTTAGTGCCGAGTCTGGCCTTTGCATTCATTTAATCTGTAACATGGTTGCCCTTTAAAAATATATTGCTGTGATTTAACTTTTACATTAGTTCTTCAGGAATTAAAAATCTACTGATAGCAGGCAAAGTTTATTCAGTGGAAGTGGGACTGTTATATTTTCATAACCCATCCAAGCCCATTCTTTCAGCTGGGATGGTGTGTTTGACTTCAGGAGATATTGTACTTCAGGTCAGATGTAAGTATTTTTAGTATTTTCCCATAATGTTCATAGATGTCAACCTGTGGAAAGGAAGGAAGACTAATCGAAACAAACTGAATCTCTCTCCTCCTACTATGAGGCAAAATGCCACAGAAAGGTCTATTTTTATTGATTTCTAATCTTGAAAGCATTCTGACATTTCTTTATTATTTATTACCCTCAATGGGATGGAAAGGGTTTGACAACTGCTGGTACAAATAAGTTAAAAATTACATACTCAGGCAGGTTGGTCACTGCTGCCAGGCTTGCAACATGGCAGAAATGTTTGAAAAGTAAACCTGGGAAGATGAGTAACTACACCAGTTGTTTTCTCTTCCCTAGCTCTGATGTTGCAACAGCTCTGCCGCTTTTAGTGTTTCAACCAGTTCAGGTATGTGGATTTTTCAAACTGCAATCACACCCTTAGCTGATAGCACTGATGTGCCTATGGATAATTGCAGTTCAGGCCTTGGGAGTGAAATAGTTTTGGCAGCCAGCAGAAGAGAATTTGTTGCCTGCTGAATCTGTAAATGTTTCAGCAGGTCCCCAGAGACCTCACACAGAACAACAGTGAGGACTGCAGCTACATGGAGCAGTATAAGAAAGACAGGACTGTGTTTGTCGTCTCTCCTGTTGTGTCTTTTAAGTCCAGTGAAAACTACATTATTCACACAGGTCTACAATTTTCCCATAAAGTGCACAGCTGTTTAACTGAGACTACATTTGATTTTGAGTCAAAAACTTTGTAAGCCCTAGCTGAAGACAGCTGCATGGTTTACTGACTAGCAATAAATGCTGTTCCCTTTACCTATGTAGCATTCAATACGTGATGGAGTAAACGTAAACCTTCTCAAACATATCAATCTTTGTCACTGGCTAAACATGTGATCTATCAGTCAACATTCAAGACCATGAATATATAGATTATATCTACACTGGGAACCTGAGGAGCATTCTGAGCAGTCATGTCTGAGTGAGAGTCTCAGTTGCCTTCCAGGTCCATAGAGGGCAGAGCCCCAGGTTGCACAGCTTCCCCACTGCAGGTGTGCACACAGGTTTGTGCCCAGGTGGGACCTGTGCTTCAAACAGATGCATGATCTCAGTTACAGGGGAGCACCCTAAGCTGTGTCTGAGCACACCTTAAATGGGCAGCTTAGACACAGCCAGTCCAGAATTACCAGAGATCAGCCAAGCTGCAGGAACTGATGAGGGATGTTACCATGAAATTCAGTGGAAGAAGTTTCTGTGAAGTTTATTTCATCTGGATTGGGCTAAAAGCCTCGCTGACAATTAGTTACTGAAGCTCAAATATATAGGAGTCTTCATGTAACCTACCTGGAAATTACAAAAGCTAGTGTGTAGCTAAAAATGGAATACTGCAGTAAGAATATATGTTTCTGAACTGTATCAGATTTCACTTTCCTTTTGCGATATGATTCTTGGTTCTGTCATGCTTCTGTTGAGATGTGTCCATCAAGGTAATCTAGCCAGCTAACTCAAGATAGTTGGACATAAAGGAAATGCTGGATGGTAAGAGCAATGATGTCATCTGGTCTGGCTGTGGTGGCCCAGTAGTTTACGGAGGCTATCACAGAGTATTACAATTTAGAAAAGAATTAAGCTGCCTATAAAAGGGTGAATCATGCCATAGACGTTCCTACCATAAGAATTTAAACCAGCTTTTCACCAGCATGGCCAAGCCTTTCTCATATCATGTCTTGATTGGGACTGAGGTTCTTGTAAATATCCCCTGAAACATGGTGAATACTTTGATGATAAAATTCAGTGTCTGTTGCCACAGACTTAAAATAATTAAGTTTGCTTGTTAAAGTGGATTAAATAGTTTCCAGAGTCATAAGACTGTGCCCAAAGCCCACAGCAACTTTCAGCTATGACATCTTCCCCAAAGCAGAGGCTGAACTGGCTCTAAATTAACACATGTATAAATGAAGAATGATTAGGCAGACTATCCTTGTAATTAAAATAGTCGAGTATATGCAAATTGGCTTGCTCATGCTCAGGTAGTCTGAACAGAACTATTCAACATAAGACAGTTACAGAACAAGAAAGTCTGCATACCAAGAGGTGAGACACTGCATGAATCATCATGGCTCACAACATAACATGGAGGCCAGCAGTCCTACTGCTCTGCTCTTTCTGTGCCATGCTTCTTGCTGAAGACCTCTAAATAATTCCACATTTGTTAAACTCAAACCGTTGAACTAAGTTAAGGTTTTTTCACTGCCCATCACTGCAAGGTCTCCTAGGGACTTGGCTTAAATCAGGGGTGGTGGGAGGATCAGCAGCAGCTGCTATTTTGGAACTAGTGATTAATGATTGATTTCTTCCTGCAGCCAACACTTCACTAAAGATTTCTGCAGTATTGCTAATATAGAAAAAAAGAAAGGTTACAAATACACCACATGGCAGATGCATGTAAAGATCATTCTATTTGGTTTGACCTCCAGAGAAGTTCAAAATAATATTTTGCTGAAAGAAATTATGTTTGAATATAGTAAAATGACTCCATATGAAAAGGCTACATTTTCCCTATTGCTATTCATTCATCAAAAAATATATACGGAATGTATTTAATTTTTAATTAGTCCTGCATAAAAAAGTATGCTAGTGTTTAGAATACGCTAAGGTTCGTAAACTATTAGTTTATAATTATTAAAACATAGGCACCAATATAAAAGCATGAACAACTTTAAACTGAATCAGAATTTATTTTTACAATAAAACTCATAGGTTTCAAAATATCAATAACCAAGTCCTAAAACATGAAGTCATTATCTGACTAAGGATCTCTTTGCAAACTAAGCTCCCCTGGAAGCTCTCATTTTACTGCTTCCATTTAAAAAATTTTATAGTCAAATCTAAGTTTGTGAATCATTTTAGAGAAGTAACACTAGCAAGAAAATAATAAATGATAACAAACAAACTTCAACTAGCACAGCTATTATGAGCAATCATCCAAGAGATATGTATCTCTTTAGAAACTGGTGAAGTACATATGGACATTTTTGAATGCTTCCCATGAAACAGTAGCTACAAAAAAAAAAAGCTAGCAAGCACTTCCAAATAAACAAGCATCTCTTTTAGGGGTTGGGAGCTTAGGTTGTTTGGTTTGGGGTTTCTTTTTTTCAGTTTTAATAATCTAGCCTTTGAAATAAGCCAAGGTAAAGATCACTTACCTCTCACATGGACTAGAAGGAAGCCAAGGCACAAAAGAAAAATACTTCTGAATTTGTCCATGCCCTTCTATGCAGTGCCGGTTGGTTTTTTCCAAGCAGTGATGGTAGATGTTGCAACTGCAGTGCCAAGGTTTGAGCGAGACACTTGGAATCAGCAGCTCTGTCCAAAGAGGTTTCTTACCACCACACACAAGCTCTGCAAGAGAGAGAGAAACCTTTTTGTGCACAAGGAAAGTAACAAAAGCAAGCAATCCTGCTAGAGCCAAGCAGTGAACAACACATTAGGTGCCACCTGTGCTCCAAGAAACTTATTTATCACCCTGGCAGGAAGCACGGAGAGCTGGGGAAGCAGTGGCAGCACCCAATGAGGAGAGTGCCCGAACACTCTGGATCCACCTCCTTCCCAGAGGGGAAAGCCAACCTGTTTGACATCCTCTCCTTCCAAGTAGGGCGTGGTGCTGTGGGAGCTCAAGCACCTTGTAAGAGGAGACTCCTTCTCTGAAGCATGCTTGAAAGAATCACTCAGACATACTCTGTCCTCAAAGCATCACTTCCCTCCTTGTTTCTTGGCTCAGCAAAAGCTGATAAAGGCAATCCTGTCAGCCTTAACCCCTTACTTGGGCCACCAGATTAAGGAAGTGGATGGAGGTTAGGAATCCACTTTGCAGCAGCTTAGAATTGGCTACAAAGGGATGACAAAAAAACCCAGTTTAATAAATTTATAATGTGGTGTCAGACTTCTGAACTGCATGCTCAGCTCCCGAGTGGATGCTTATCTTCACAGGTAAACATTGCTCATCATGACTGTTTCTATTGATCTAGTTTGGTGGGTTTTTTTTTTGTTTGTTTGTTTGTTTGAAAATATAAATATCCATGCGTACCCTACATGGAGAGAGATGTCAGATAGTGCTGTGATAATACAAACTTTGGAAAATGAAGAAAAATCATGCAACTATCTGTACATAGACATACTTTTAAATTACTGATGTGATTTAAATCCAGTTTTGTCATAGCATCTCTCCAGCAAACACATGTGCCTACACTCTTGTCCTTTGAGCTGGATTGCGGCCATCACCCTGGTGCCCAGCACCAGCAAGGTGACTGGTGTGCATCCTCGCCTGTGCTGGGGGGTAAGCTGCAGGGGCTTTTGTCAGAGCTGTTTTGTCTAGGGCAGCAAATGGCTCAGGACTCTGCTACCATGAATGGCCAATCTGAGTGCTCATGGTGTTGCTGGGTGATTCAGTCCGATGTGGGGCACAGGCTGCCCCCAACTGCATTTCCATTGAGCCCCCCAGAACATACGACTGAACTCATGCTTTTATGCTAACTACAAAAAACAGGTGCAACAACATAAGATGGACTGATAGAACTTGGTGATACTGGATCCTCAAGAAGCTTGATGCTCAAGCAGGTCAACTCCCTCCCTCTCCCCTGCCCAAATTTGAGAAAGCAGAATGGTTTATAAATGTCTGGCTTACAGCTACTAATAGAAGATCTAAAGTCCAATTTGGGCATCACCATTCTCCATTTCAGGGCCAATTGCTCAGTCTCAGAAGAGTTAAGGACATTTAGGCTGAAGAGGTGACTTTTTCAGCCAGTTAAAACAAGAACTATACCATGAAATGAGCAATCACATAAATCTACTGGGGGTTTTTTGTTGGGTTTTTTGGGGTGGTTTTTTGCTTGTTTATTTTGTTTTGTTTTGTTTTTCCAGAATGCCAAAAGCAGGCCCACATGTGCTGATCTTTATACATGTGATGAATTTGCCTGAAGGGAAGAGAAATGTTGGCAAGGTTGGGTACTAGTTCCAGGCAAGTCCAAACAGCCCACATATGTTCAGTAGCTTTACTTCAAAACAGTTTTTCCTGCAAGTGAAGTCTTCCCAAAATGCATTCTCACCTGTCTGCTGATACAACTTCATTGTGATATTGAACAATCTCAGATGAAGTTCAAAGATGATGCACATCTTGTTCAGTTCTTCTGAAGCCAGCTATTGCCCTATCTAGCTAAATAAAAACAATATGAAGGTGGGCAGCACTGGTAGGAGTGGATCTAGTGTAGGAGTCAGGATGTCTTGAGTGCTTATCCCACTCCTGTTCTCGGGGGCATTGCAGGAACTTCTTCATCTCAGTGTTGTCAAAAGCGTGCAACAGCTTGCTCAAGATAGCAAGTAAAAAGTATTTTATATTATAAAGAAATATATGGGCTAACACCTGACCATAAATTGCAGTTTTATCACTTGAAAAATCATTGACTCATCTTTTTCTGTTTACAGGAAAACAAAGTTCTGCCTACTATTCACCAGACAAGGTGGATGAATTGCCTATTTTTTTTTACTTGTCTTTTAAGGAAAACACCAATATTTTGGAAATGCATATGAGGATAGAAAAGGAGTCAGTGTGTCTGTCTTTTGTCTACACCACATACTTTTAGCGCATCATGCCTCTTTTAGACGAGACAGTCTAAAAGGTAAAAAGAGTTCAATCACAACTCATCATAGTGCCAGCCCCATCTTCTGTGTGCAAAGGTTAGACATTGCTCTCTTTGGCATGGGTAACCTGCTGTATGTGTCTATTGGAGATGAAAGGATTGAATTACACTCTAGAACTCCTTGGGAATGCCGCTAACATCCTACACTACTCATCTTTTGCCAAAAGACCAGAAGTACTTTAATTAAAATATCAAAACATGCAGTAATATAAGCCATTAATTTAAATGTAAGCCAAACACACAAGTGAATTGGTGATAAAATTTCTTGACAAAAGAAGAATACAATTACTACGTACTAGCTAAAGCTTCAATGATTTTTCAAAAGCAGATGGAGGAACGTGTATTTTATTCTTGTGATTCTTAAAGTACTCCAAATGACGAGATTTGTGAAAACTCTGGGTTTGCTCCATTTAAGTCCTTTTCCCATTCCTAATAATCTCTTCATTTCCTTTTAAATGTGTCTATATTTGTGTAACAGAAAAGAGCATAAAGGAAGTAATATTTTCAGCTTGTGAAGAGGTTAGGGCTTGCTTCATAATCTTCTCAAGTGAAAAACACACAGAGAACAGTGTGTTTGAGATGGTGACCTAAAGTAATAAATGAAAAAAACTACAGAAAAGCAGCATTGAAAGTGTAATTCAGCCCAAGATATACTGAAAACTGAGTGCACTAAAGTGTTTTTCTTAGCATTCAAAATTTGGCACAGACACTGAAATATGCACAAATAAGAGCTACAGCAAAAAGCTGCCAAATGTTATGCTAAAGAATTGCTTACTTTTATTTGCACAATCCATTGAATTCATTTGGAAAACTTTGGATAAGTATTTGAAATGAACATTGCCTTTGAAAACCATCAAAACATTTTTCAAGAAGTCTTTTCCACCACAAGGTTGAACTATATTGCCACTGGAGCTACCTTGTAGAAGCTAAAGTGACATAATATTCTACACTAAGATCCTGCTTTGATTCTTTTTCTTCCTATTACTGATGGTAACTCCTCCTCATCCTCAAAGGAGGTAGACTGGAATAAAAATGGAAGTGAAGAGGGTGTGCCACAGGAACAGGATAGTGCTCTATGTTGCCATCCATTTTAACTCAGTTTGATGGTAAAGGTACCTCATGGGGGTGAACTTGCAGTTTGGACCTAGAAAAGACAGTATTTTTTCATTCCACTGCACAGTCTGATTGAAACACGTATAGAAACTACATTAATCCCCAAATCTGAAAGTCAGTGATAGGTCATAAGGCCATGATGGGCAGCAGCTGATCTGTGGGAGGAGACTGCAGAACTACTTTAGTAGAGTGGTGAATAATTGTTAACTGATAATGTTTCCTGTCCCGAGGAATGGGATAAATAATGAATTAGGACATTTAGCTCTGTAACTTAACAGAAGTTGAGCGAGGAAGAAGCAAGATCAAAGTTTCTGTGGGTAGTGAGGCAAATAGCAATGTAGTAATTAATACCCCAATAACTGCAAGTGAACTACTACGTTTTATCCACAGGTAAGTAACAGAAACCCATAAATTGGGACTTTCTCACAATAAGAGAACAGACTGAAATTTCAAGCCTTCTGTTTAACTTTTTATATCCAGGTGGCAGCAGCCAGTCTTTCTTCCATCTTCCAAAACTCCAGACTGTGGAACCATAACAGGACAAATCAGTTAAGTTGGAAAAATCGGTAAATTTGTTACTCTTTAGGCACTTGACAACCCCTGCATTGCCTTCTCATTCAGTTATGGTCCTCTCACATCAGGAGGTGAGACAACACATGGCCCTGCAAAAGTGTCTACTGCTGAAGGATCTGATGATAACTGGATGAGAAAAACTGAGCACAGTTAAGTTTGCCCATACTAAGATGTCTAAATGCATATTTTCAGTAGATTCTGGGTTACCAAATCTTCTTCTTCAAAAGCCATGCCTGTCCTTCACACAGACAGATGTCTTCTCTGCACTTCACATGGGTAAGTATCTCCTGTAAGCAGCTCAAAGCTTTGTTGCTTCTGGCCAACTTCATTCCAAAATGATTAAAATGTCTGTACAAAATAAACCTGAGCTGCTGATGGAGCAGGAAGACAAACTATTAAAAGGATCCTTCCCTAGGTGAGTGAGCACCACGTTTTTTATTTTCATAACCACTGAGAAGAGTAACACATAAACCTTTTTTTTTTTAATTTATTTTTAGAAAAATCACAATTTTGATAGGAGATCTTAAGTAATTTTTAGGCTCACAAAAGCTGAAAAAGGATTCAAGAGTATTGGTTAGCTAAAAGCTAGTTTGAGGTCCTCCTGCCATTTTATCCATAACCAACACTGACTTATTTCTATTTACGCTACCCTTGGCATAGATACATCTGTTTATTCATGAAGGCAAGCAGTATATTTCTTTTCTTCGTATTTACATAAATCAAATGTTTATATAGAAATCAATTTTGCACTCTCAAACACACTTAAAAGTTTTAGCACCTTTATGCTAAAAGCAGACATGGGGCAGAAAGAGACTTACAAATTCATTCCATAAGAAAATACTAAAATGCGTGTAAAGTTTTGTTGCAAGCTAAGAAACCTGTACAAGAAATTCTTAAAAGAATTATCCTTGGCATACATTCATATTTGAATGTACAGATATATTTACAGGCATAATATCCAAATTCACTAATTTATAAGTTTGAAGATGTTCCATGAAAAGTCATGTTCCTGTAGAACTTTGTCAGGTGGCTAAAGTCCATTAATAAGACACATATGGTCAAACTGCATGAAAATTTAAAACAATTAGAATGAAAGCCAACTAAACTGGTCAGACCATTCCTTCCTGACAGAACTAGTTATTATTCCAGATTTAGTCCTTCAGCAGTTTTGAGTTGTAGCTTTCCGTGTTTCCACAGATCCTTGAAACCTTCCTGTCACTTTCAAGAGCCACAGCATGGGTCACAAGTGCTTTCAGAGGAGGGTGCAACCATAGGTCATCTTCCTAGGGGAATCCTCCACGAGTCCAAAAGCATTTCCCACACGTTTGCTATTTCTACTGTTCAGGGGATGCCTGTGGAGTGAGGTTGGCTTGTTCTGGTCAGTCTTGCTGTTTGTACTTTGGAACTGTAGTACTGTTCCTGTCCCTTACACATGTATGACAAGCCTTCTGAATTTAACACTATTTTCTCCTAAGCTTTTGGCTATGGAAGTCTGAAAATGTTAATCCCCACTCCCAAGTACTTCATCCACAACTGTTTAGACAATGCCAAACATCAATGGCACCAGAAATACAAAGTCCAGTTATGGTTCTGATCTGCAAAACAGGCTTTTCCACAACTGACCAGCTCAGTACTTGCTAAGCAGGAAGAGCCAGAAAGGGTGAAGGCTCTGTGTGCATTAACTTTGTGTTTTTTCAATCTGTACCAGACAGATGCGATGAAAAAAAATCTAAAAACAAAACAGGACTTTTGTCTCCTGAATGCTCAAGCACAAGCATCTCTTCCCTGGCAGCTGCCCAGGCAGCTACACAGATTGGATCAGCAGCACCCACACCCAAGTCCACCATCCATACACAGTGACCCATTTGCTTTCAGGTGCCTGCAACATACACCAAGTTGGTTGATTGGTGCAGTCACTGAGTACTGGTTATTTAAAAAAAATGTTTGTACTGCCTGAGAGCAATAACATAACAAAAACCATAACTGCATATTGTTTTTGGAGAGGTAAGGAAAAGTTAAACACACTGAATGCACTTGAGACACACCCATTTGTCAGAGGAGTCAAGGAAAGAAAGTAAAGGCACAACATACA
Source organism: Picathartes gymnocephalus (assembly GCA_013390045.1). Classification (NCBI taxonomy): domain Eukaryota; kingdom Metazoa; phylum Chordata; class Aves; order Passeriformes; family Picathartidae; genus Picathartes; species Picathartes gymnocephalus. Next base: position 60,246 of record WEKY01012171.1, read on the forward strand.
TCTACACTCCTGTCATTAAGGCCATATATTGGTGTGCAACAACGCTTCACAGGGCTAACCATACAGAAGTACTCAGGTCTAAGTCACAGTTCCAGAGGTGTTTCAAACAAGAACTGTTTTCTCATAAAACTTCAGACTCTGCTGTTTATGTTATGCTTTTTTTTTTCCCTTTTTTTTTTTCAGGCAGAATACAGGTTGTTTATCCAGTTCCAAAGATCTGTTCTCCATCACTCTTTCTTTAATTTAGTTCTCCAGAAGCGTGCGCTGAACTAAAAAGTGAAAAATAATTCAAGATTAGTGCACTAAGTTAGCATACAATGTAAGTTATGCATTACTATGTCATAGTTTATGCAGTCAACAAACTTTCAGTAGACATTTGACATTGTGTGATAAATTCAGGTAAGCAGAGGCTTGATTCTGTGAAGGCTGCATAGCAAGGGATATTACATCCCAGATTTCTCGCTGAAATAACTACATTCTACCACATATGGGAAGCTATCTACGCTTGCAGAGTGACCCAGCACTCAGTTCAGGCCTGCAGTTCTTGCAGATGCCAATAGGCTGCTCATACAAAAAGTAAGCCACTGAAAGTAAGTTCCTAGGTTCAAGGAGTCAAAGATAGGTCTACAAAAAATTTTAAAAACACAGACCTATTCTGCTATGCCATTTGATCTGGCTTAGTCCGAGACTGCTTCTAACTGGAAGCTGTGTAGATACATCTATTACCAGAAGCAGAGCTAACATCTGCTGACTCCCAGAACTCAGATCAGGAGTAGCACCATGCTGACCATGGCTGCCCAGTCTCTTAGCTCAGCACATGATCATGCTTGTCTGCAAAATATAGTAGAGGTATGAAATTTGGGATGTAGTATGACATCAATATACAGGTAGAAGTAACCATACTTGATAACATCCCAAGTGTGACTTTATTGGTTAAAATAAAGTATGCATAATCTGATGCATTTCACATTTGAATTCTGGTGAATCTTGGGCAGAATTTTAGCATAACCCAACTACTAATATTTTAACTGCCTTTGGTAGAGGACTTTGAATGATACTACTTGCTTCACTAATGCCCAGCTGAATTGAGGATACCTGAGTCTCTTCAGACTTGGATAGCCAGTCACAAGAAAATGTTTTGTACTTTTGAATTTTATATATTTAACAGCTTAAAGTGTTTATAAAGAAGATAATGAACCCGATGGAAATTTATAACAAACTGATGAAATACCTGAGAGAAATAAGGCATAATTATTATTTTAATTATAAAAAAACCCCAGAAATAGTTTTGCAGGTTTAATATTAAGCACACAGAAGAATATACTGCAAATATATACTGCTTTGAGATTTTAATACTCAATATTTCAAAGCCATCCAATGAACTTCAGCATGAGGTTATAGTGCTTCTTCCTTAGTTGACCAGTCACAAGGTCTAGAAGGCCAAGTTTTCACCTATACCATTTTGTCCAGTTCTATCCATGGATTCCTAGAGCTTATCACCTGTTCCATCAGCCAAGTCCCCTCCACAACCATACATGGAAGGGTGAGATCCTTCTGCAGCTCTCACCCTTGTAGAAAGATTAATTATGTAACAGTTCTTTCATACGAGAATCATTCTCGGTTCACAACAGAGAATGCTTTAATTACAACATGCTAGTGAGTTCAGTCCTCTTTGCCTCCAGTGTAGTTTCATCTCTGTCAAAATATCATAATTTTTTCATATACGTTCTTGCAGTGTTCTGTATCAGTTTATAATTAGAAAACATTTCAGATTCTCATCAGAAAAAATATACACTAATAAACTTCCAACTGCAGTTATCCATCACACTGAAGGAGCAGGCTTGTGTTTTCACAATTGCCTCTAATAATACTTTTGCAGAGAAAATTAAATTCTTCACTTTCTCTAAGCTCCTACTTTTCAACAACTTCTCAAGCCAATAAACCAATCTGGTCAATAAAAAAAACCAGAGAAGAGTGGTCATATTGTCAGAACTGAATGCTTGATTCAGTTCTAAGTTTGTTGTCATGGTAAAATCATAGAATGACAGAATCATTTATTTTGGAGAAGACCTTTCAGATCATCCATTTTAACTCTTACCTTAGGACTGCCAAGTCCACCACTAAGGTATGTCCCTATGTGCCACATCTACATATCTTTTAAATACCTCCATGGATGACAACTCCTCTGCTTCCCTGAGCAGCCTGTTCCAATGCTTGACAATGCTCTTCATGAAGAAATTTTTCCAAATATCCAATCTAAACCTCCTCTGGCACAGTTTGAGGCCATTTCTTCTTGTCCTATCACTTGTTACCTGGGAGAAGTAACTGACACACACCTGGCCACAACCTCCTTTCAGGTGGCTGTAGAGAGTGAAAAGATGACCCCCGAGCCTCCTTTTCTCCAAGCTAAGCATCTCCAATTCCCCCAGCTGCTCCCCATAACACATGGGCTCCAGACTCTTCACCAGCTCCATTATCCTTATCTGGACATGCTCCAGCACCTCAGTCTTTCTTGAAGTGAGGGGCCCAAAACTGGGTATAGCATTTGAGGTCTGGCCTCACTAGAGCCAAGTGCAAGGGAACAATCCCTGCCTTGGTCCTGCTGGCCACACTATGGTTGACACAGGGCAGGACAGCACTGGCCTTCTTGGCTCCCTGGGCACACTGTTAATTTATATTCTGCCAAAATTGGGGTTTTTTGTTTTGTTTTTTTTTTAAACAAGACAGCACAGTTCATTTTCTCTAGTGTGTTAGATGTCAATAAAGTGCATTTAATAGGATTCCCACCAAAGAGCTGATCTTCCATCTAGATTCTTGTCTTACCAGGTGGCTCAGATTGTGCTCCCCTATGGCTTTGCATATTCACATTCTCTTCATCTGCTGGGAAAAAAACCCAGATGTTTAGCATTCCAGTTCTCTTATATTTGAGGTTCTTGATAAATAGAGACAATTTGAGAGAAGAAACAGCAGCAAAGAAGATAGGCTACTGATAGTAGTTGAGATGCCCTGTTTTGTCTGCACATTAATTTTAACATGCATGGTAGAGATGTTATTTGGTTTCCAACTTCCCAATTACAAAACAGCAGTGCCTGGCCGAATGACTGCTCTACCCCTTCACTAAACAGTCACAAAGACTGAAACAGACAAAACCAAAGCTTCTGCCCCCCCTATCACCCACAGGACTCCCAAAGTTCCCTGATCCAAGTTATTTAGGTGGAAAGGAAACAAGCAATAGATGACTACAGAAGAGTCATTTGGGGATGAACACTGGGGTAAGTTGTCATAAAACTAGTAAGTAGACAAGCATCTTGTGAAGACACAAAGGCAAAATTTACAAAATTAGAAATTACAAAGTATTTTTCAGCATGTAAAAGTCTGTAATCCCCAACCTTCACTTGATTCTTCTTCAAAAGTGTTTTTTGCAGTCCCTCCTGCTTATTTTTTAGCAAGAAGTGCTTTTGTTTTAAGAAATTTAAAGCTTTAAGTCCTAGTTCTGAAACTCTAATTTTTGGGAAAGGAATTCCTCTGTCTTAGATGACTAGCAGGAAAGGTTACTCCCTGTAAACATAATTTCACTGGGCTATTACAACTACCCTATGCAGAGGGTCAATTTATAGTTCACATATAAATACAAAAATGCCTCTCTTTAGATAGTAGGAAACAAAACTAATTTGGACTTCTTACCGCTTTGCTTGAAACAGAGCTTCTTCTTCTGGTAAGCAATGAAACTAGATACTGCTCCAATTACAGTAGCAGCCACAGCACTTACAATTCCAGCTATTGCTCCCTGAGAAGCTGAAAAAAACCAGAGATGTTTATATACATATTTCAGAATTGAAAGCCATGCCAAACTTGTATTGTCTCAAACTAAACCCTGTGAACACTTCCAAACACCATTTAACTGAAATTACATGAAAATGTAATAATCAACTCTGTCTGTCCATAATGAAAATGATTCCTCTCATTTTATAACCATTGATTTCTTAGCAATGGCCATTGTTACGGAACTTAAGCATGCCTGCTTTAAGTTCCACTAATTAAAAAAGCAACCCTTTCACAGCCGTATCTACTTTGCATGCACACAATCACTGCATCAGCATCTCTGAGACCTTAACATTCAGGAATCATTTGCAGCATAGAAATTTTAATGAAATATGGAAGCAGAGCTTGAAAATAAGAATTCCAGATTGCATGAAAGCTTTTTACTTGTAATCCACTCCCAGTAGTGACCATTTTAGCAGAAGATTAGCAATCAGAAGCCCTGAGAAAACAAGCTTCATACATCCAAACACCATCATAATACACAAATTCATGCATTTACCCTCCTCTTCTTGGCCAGTTTTTGGAGTTGGGCCCTTTCGTTCTGTAAAAATGAATAGAGAGTTTACATTTTATATGTCTAAAGAACACTCATATCATAATTGACAAATGTTTTGTCAATTAATTATGCAAAATTACAAACCATCTATTATATCCATAAAGTGCTAAACTGGCACTGAAGCTTTCTGTTTTCAAAGCACGGCTCACAGCGGTGCCAACTCCAGCCTTGAGAGCTCAGCACTTCTATAAAATGAGCACATAACATTTGTGAAATCTGGTTTAATAAGCCTGTGCACCACCACAGAGAACTCATATAAGTTCAGAGTAACATTCAGTTGTATTTCCATGGAACCAACTATCTTTTCCTAAAATCCCAGCCTGAACTACTATGTACCTTTGCAATTCTCTTCACAAGCAAGCCAGAAGTTCTATAAATACTAACTCTACTAGTCACTATGCAACTTGTACCACTGAGGCAGGAACCTGTGCAGATGAAACCACCACACAAGTCTCCACAGATGTTTCTTGCCCCTTCCAATTTTTAAGTACTGCCCCAAAGGAACCTTGGAAGAGGAAAACTACCCAAAAAAGTGGCATCAGTATTCTCTATCTGGGACAACTATCCAGAGAAGTAAGCAACCATTAGCACATCTCAAACCCCATCAAGATACTTCAACTCACTCTGATCTGGAAATAGTAAAATTGCAGTAATGCATACAGGAATGACCAGCACCATCCTAAGGACGAGCATTACTGCAGTTCGGTCCAGTGACCATCTCTGTACTGAGCTGCACCATAACAATTAGACATAGCAAATTACCAAAAAAAAGTTTGGCAAGCTATGAAATGGTTTTATACTGCTCAGAGTAGAGAATCATATGGTGGTGAAGGGACCTTAGCAATCACCGAGATTCAAACCCTCTGCCACAGGCAGAGACACCTTCTACTAAACTAGGTTGCTCAGAGCTCCATCCAACCTGGTCTTGAATACTTCCAGGGATGGAGCATCCACAACTTCTCACCTCTCACCTGCCTCACCACCACCACAGTAAAGAAGTGAAGACTAAGGATCACTTGGAAGTGTAAAGATCAGTTCATCCTGTGGGACAAAGGAAATCTTTGACACAAGGTGGACCCTCTTCTGGCCCACTCCTAGACTTTCTAACTACAAGAACTAAAGGAAACTGAGAGTATGCCATAGAAGATCAAAAAGAGCACTTGGATGACCTTAAAAACTATATTCATGATGAATTTTGAAATAAGCACTGCAGTCATATTTCAGTTTTAGAAGCCATCTTTCTTAGTGTAACAGTAAAAATCACTTAAAGTTTTTGCTCTAGACCAGTTTTAACCTTTAAATATTTTGGGTTTTGGTTTTTTGTTTTTATTATTTTTTCTTTCGCAGAGACAGAACACATTACTTTTGAACTGGAAAGTATGCTCCTAAGTTTCAAATATCAGAATCAAATGCATTACAAACTAGAGCATGTTTAACCAGCTTGTGAGCAAGTTTTAATCAAAAGCTCAGGTAGCCATAGAAACAATGTGAAGCACAACCTGCTATCTTACCATTGCTGCCACTGCCATCACTTCCTCCTCTTGGTAAATTGGCATCTATTAGATCTGAATCATCAAACGTGTCTATAAAAAATGCAAATAACATTACCATGTTTTAAGTTCAGTGAATAAGACACACCAAGGCATATAACAACATGGAATTTTTCTCAAGACCATTCAACTGAATTTGTGGTGGTTTTGGTCTTAGCACCAGAGTCACAACATTTAACCTTTCAAAAGCCCTCACAATGTCCAGTCCCTTCAGCTCAGCACTACTCAGTTTGACAGCAGCACTCCCTTCCCTGGACTTCCTGAACAATTGAGGGAAGTCAGTGTCCAAGAGCAGGTAACACAAATCAGGTTAAGCAAAGAGGGAGCCCAATAAGCTGCTTAACCCTAATAGCCCAATAGTGAGATTCACCAAATCTCACTATCCTGTGAAACCAAAGAAAGAATATGAACAGAAAAAGACCATTTATTTTCAAGGCTGCAACTGTAAATGATTCTTATGAGTTGGGTCTCTAAGTCACAAGCAGTCCAAATATAATTCCCTTCTCTGATTTATTGCAGGACATTGAGGTCGTCCCTCTCCATTTCCACAGAACCCTACCTCATGGAGCCTTCCTGTCTCCCTCATGGCACCTTCTCCTCCTTCCCTCTGCTGCCAAATGAATATTTAATTTGTGCAAAACAAATACATTTCAAGCAGAAAAAATAAAAGTATTGCATCAGAGGATGTTTTAGTTGGATGCCAAAAGCACTGTACTGAGGCATGCAAGACTCAAATTCAAGTATCTGCTGCAAATCAGACAGGTGAAAGAAGAACTGAGTTTTGCATTCCAGGGTTCTTTACCACCATGTTTGTGAATAATGACATCATCACACCTGCATCCATCTGAATCTGTTTCGTTCTGGGTTAGTCAGAGAGGACCTCTAAAGTAGAACAGGCAGGGAAGGACATGTATTTTAAACCTATCTTTCAAACACAAATAATTGTATTTCTTAATGGAAAAGAAAAGAAGTAACCCTTTAACTTGGAGCTTTACCTTTAATTTAGATCCTTTAAGAATAAAGATCATAGGCTGTTGTTAGTTACTTTCGAGCATGACTAGAAGGGATTCAGTTTGTAAAGAAGAAAGAACTCAATCCAATACATGGGTGCTTTACCGCAGGCAGCCGAGAACAGCATTACCCCAAGCACACACACACACACTGTCCCACCCTGCCTCTTACCCACACCATCCTCTTTTTAAGTGAAAGTGACTCAACACGTTTGTTATGGAATCTCAAGGCTGGTGCAAAGCTTATTTGCAAGGCAACTTTTCCTCAATCTTCAGTGTTTGATGTATGCCACACCTGACATACATAGCAGGCAATTAACAAGGATCAATTATTAGAAGTGCAACTGAGACAGTAAAACCAGGAGTTTGTGCTAGAAGCCTTACCAGAGCCTTTAGGTTGATCTCTCTTGGGGTTATCTAATCACGGAAGAGCAATTCAGGAAAAAAAAAAAAGGAGAAGAAAATGTTAAGATAACAAAACCAGACTATAGTACAGTAATGTTCAAAGGGACCAGGAGAGATTAACAAATACTCTTCTACAGTTCAGAAATCCCTGTTAGATGAGTCTTACCAGTGTCTCTAGGATTTGCAGAAGGATGTGGCTTGGGATCATCTGTAGACAAATAAGAGTTAGAATAAATTGAGGAAAATTACTAGTGTGAAGAAACCAAAAGCAGAGCATGTAGTGACTTTGAAAGATGATCTGACCTAAAATATTGTATGAAAACTTCCCCATGTCATTTTCCTTTCATTAGCTAATGCTGTATTTCTTTGGTTGTTTTAGCTAAACACTGTGTTTTAATGCCACTAAGTGTGTTCCTGCTACATTAACTGGTATGTCGGATCCTTGCTAGAATGGAACATACACAGAAAAACTCATTAAGTGTTATGCAGCATTTTGGTTTGCACATCTCATTTCAAAGGCTGAGCTTCTTTAAATTTTTCTACCAGGTACAGATTACTTGGCTGTTTTCTCTTTTAAAATTATCAGGGTTTAACCAAATATAAAGCTTGGTAACTCACTTGAAAAATAGGCAAAGTATACAGAATAGAACTAGACATATGGTCCCCACAATGATACCTCATTTGGCTTGCCACAAAACAGGAAAATAAGAGATCTTAGAAATTATCTCTGTAGTATTTTGTCATAGCCTTCACATTAGGAAGAGTACTTTCCTTCAAATTATTTCTAACAGATTAATGTTTCCTTGTGCTACTAAAAATACTTCCTGAAATGGGAGAGATTACTTTGGAATTAACATTTACTTCCATAAGTAATAGTTTATGGAGCTGGTGCCATCTAGTGAAAATACAGCAATGAAACAAGTAGAAGATGGCTAAGAAATTATTGAAATTGCTACAGTTTTGGTGATCCAGAACCTTAACATTAACAAACATAACTAGACTGCAATTATTTTTATCTGCAGTCTGCTACCTTAATCAACTCAGTGCCTTATTATACTTAGGTCATAAAGGATGGATAGACATTGCACCAGGTACATTTGAGCAGTATCCAGGAAAATATACTTACCAGTAGCAAGAGCATGGAACAAGTCCAAATCATCTACAAACAAAGAGGGGAAGTTTTAAATGTAATGAAAAACCTGAAGTAGTCTTAGACTATTTTTTAAACAAAATAGACCCCACAATGTTTTCTCCACTAATGGAATAACATGCTCACTCATCAGTGACTCAAAGAAAAGCCCTACAGAGTTACCAGGCATTATATGCCAAGTGACTTGCTGCTTTTGGAGATGACAGGACCTGCCATGGGCCAGCTCAAGGTGAGCAAGCTCCAAATATGCAGACTGAAAGCCAACAGAAGGGTTTCTCACAGGGTCTTTAAGCTTGTAAAATCACAAAGTACATTTCTGAAAGCAAATTCCAAAATGAAGAAAATTTTGCTATTAGGGAACTGCTTTCTTTTATAGAAATATCACAATGCTGTGTGCCACTATAATGGAAAAATTCAGGATCTCAAATTGGTATGTACGCTACACTTGATTTTACAGTAAAAGGCATTAAAAGCCAATTAGATCTCACCTTGATGTGATATTGGAGTCTTCGGATTTACAAGAGGCTTCTTTGTACTTCCTGTCAGGTATGGTTAGGGGAAAAAAAAAAAGTACTATTTAACGCACTGTTCAGAAGCTACATGAAGGACAAAGGACAAAAGCACATGTCTATACAACAAAATGCACAACGTCGAATCTATACAGCAAGACAATTTCGCCTCAAAGAGAAATCTTTAAGTGTTCCAAAGACAAATTTGAGTTCTATGTGGTCAATATCTTGACAAACACGTGGCTGAATTGTTCCCCTGAAGTTTAAACAAACTATGTGTGGCAAAGTTGTCATGCTCGGTCATGCAGTCGTACTTGGAAATAAACAAGTCAAAAGAGTAGCCCCAATTCTCCTGCCTACCTTCCAAAAGTGCGTCTTCTAAGGAGAAGTCATCTTGGCCTGAAGAAGATAAAAGAAACAGTAAGGACACTACTTTTTCTTATTCAAACACAACATTTAATGAAGTCATAAACATGTCTCTGATCGATCTTGAGGTATGTTTTCTGCTTGCTAAGTCAATCTAGAAGAATATTTCAAGACAGGGTTGAAGACAGACATTCTTCTCTATTTCTCCAGGTCATTATCCAAGTGTCTTTTCAGAAAAAAAAGGAACCACACTAAAAATTGGCTCTATGGAAATGACCTGAAGGGTTGGAACACACATTCCTGCAGTCAATAACACACTTTATTCTTGTCATTGCTATTGCATGCTTTCTTAGTGCCATACACAGCATATTCTTTTCCAGCCTTCTTTCCATTGAACCACAAAATAAGCTGGGGGACAGCTCCAATGCATGAGAACATACAAGACTCAAGTGTGAAGAAGAGCCTTGGAGCACAAAGGCCATTCTGAAAGTTATGTAATGGATTTAATATCTTGGCATTAAAAACTAATTTTCATGGGTTTATAAGACTTACCTTTCTCCCTAACTAGGGTTAGCGGTATAAAGGGGGTTAAGATATTAGCACATATCATCTTGAGCAGTGTTTTCAACTTCCTAAAACACAGCTAAATGCAGCTGGCACCACTACGGGGTCTCCACTCCAGGGAGATTATGTTTTATTTTCAGTCCTTAGGAAAAGAACACTGTCTCTTGCTGTATTAAATCGGTGGCTAGAGCTACTGGTGATTACCCAGCCAGCTGCAAACACACCAACTCAATACATACATGACACAAACTGGTTTCACAGCACAAATGTAGTGGTGTGATCTCAGTAGCAGAGGCTTGTAAGAGAAGTGGACAGCTAAAACAACTGCTTGTGGTGTTTCTCATTTTTCATCATCCCTATTTTCACTGAAGCATGAGATAAGAAAAAGGCCTGAAAGTATGTATCAGCTATTCAAGAAAAAGACATCCAAATATACTGCTACAGCCCCATAGAAGCTGGAAGACTTTTTCTAACTAGTGAGTATCAAGCCAGCCAGAGCGAAAGTTATTTCCAGACAGAAATCTTAATTCAGAAGATACATGCATAAAGCATTGATGTGTCTGACTCTTCCTCTAAGAATGTAACGACCAAAGAGGCATCAGAACCAGCTACTGCAAAGTCTGAAGAGAGGAATAAAAATCATCAAAATCAAACCACAAGCAGAATCTCTTTTCACTTACATGACAGACCATGTTAAGAGAAGACAAAAGTCTAATACCAGGAATGATGGATGCTCATATACCTGGTGACATTTTTTATTGTAACTGAGGTCAAAATTGAAATCCCTCTTCCCACTCAGATAACTGCACTAATAATGCCTTTCTTTTTCCCCAGAAAAGAGAGCAAGTTTATTGCTTTGTTTTTTGTTTATTCATTTTTTTGTTTGTTTTTTTGTTGTTGTTAGTAGGGAAGAAACTGAAATGAAAAAGTGTGCAGTCTGGCCAACTGAACTGCTACAGAAGAAATTGAAATCTGAAGTCTAAGAAGTGATTCCTGTACTGTAACATTTGAACTGAAAACCACCTTGCTCACAGCCAACTAAGGAGACAGCCCTCCCTGCCTGGTCTGTGACAAGCTGTTTCATGGAAACAGAGGTTATTGATGGCTTTATAGTGGTGCATGAACAAAGCACATTTAAAATCTCCTGGATAAAATATATAGGTATAGATCTTGAACAGAAAGCAAGAAGATATTTTACTTGGTATTCCTTATTTCAGGTGGAGACCACAGATCCTTTTACATACTTAGCTCATGAGAAACTACTTCACAGAATGCAAAATAATTTGCAGGTCATTTATCTGAAGTTACATCAACTTGCAATACAATTTTATATGTCTCTGTAAAATTAGCAGGTGCTAAGACACAAATGCCTGTTACTTCTGAAGTTAGACTACACCAAGAAACCTCCATATCGACAGGTAAAAAAAGGTCAAAGCACTCATAAGAAATTTTAACAGGTATTTGCATAGTTGTTTCTCAAATCTGAATTCTAGTTTGCTTGTGTTCTCAAGTACATACATCTCCCAGGCTACAGTCCTCTGGAAGGTGGATGCCTAACACAGGACCTGATCAGAATTTGGTAGTCTAGCTCCAAGAGGGCAGGCAGAAGAATCTGTTGAAGATGCACACTCCTCAAAACACTCAATCAGAGTAGCACCCAGAGGAGGGACCATCGCAAACTGTTAACACCATCTGTCTCAAAGTCAAAGGTCTATCACTAAGATAATGAACGTTACACTGCTTTGTGTGTATTTCAAGAGCTGTGTTTCTTTTCAGGCAGATGGAAAAACAAGCACATACACTCAAATTTATGCTTTGGTGCACCTGAAATTTTACCTGGAGCAGAAAAGAGGCTATATGAGGAGCTTCCCACTGCCAGCATAAAACTTAGTCCAGGAACTCACAATGGATTAAATTGCAGCAGTTTCCCTCAAGAGGAGAAAACCTTTGTAAAAGGGTGTGCTTTCAGTGACATTGCTATTTTAAGGGATTTTGCACATGAGCTTCACAGAGAAATAATGTAGGATGAGATTGCTGACTACCAAGCTCACATAAAAAATGCTCTGACAGAGGAACAAACAAATTTGAGAGTCAATAAAAGAAAAAAAAATCATGCTTTATTGACTGAAATTATTATTCTGAACCCAAAATTCTGTTTTCCAAGCATGCAGCAAGATGTCAGGCTCCTCATATACATTACTTTTTTGAGACAAAGTAGAAAAAATGTCAAAACAGCTTATAGAACTCATTACAATAATCTGCATTCTAAGGTGCTGGATATTGGCTTTCCCAGCAAAGAAAGATGTTTCTCCACTGTTCATGATAAACCTTCCTATGTCTTTAAAGCAGTTGCTTTTATAAATGTACTCTCTCCACTTTTGGTATGAGTGGGTCCAACTAAAATAGAAGTTCAGTGACTTAGTCTAAAAGGAGAAAAGCTCAGTATGATTCAGCTGGTTCCAGGAAAGAAACAATTAGAAAACAAGAGATAAAGCTACAGAACTAGAATAAAAGTACTATCAGGGTCCAAGAAGGAAAAGTCAGAAAGAATATGCTGCACTCCCTATAGATTTAAGGAACACCCAGAACAACTAAGCTTATGAGCATTTTCTTAGTCTAAACAAAGATATTTACAAATAAAGCAGATATTTTATTGCATATAAAGCACAATAGAGCAGGTATTTCCAGCTCCTAGGGGTGAGAGCAGATTCAAAAATACTTCAGAAGTGTCTACACTATTTTCCTTTTATGTCTGCAGCTCAAATACCTGGATCTCAAGAGACAGATCTTCAGTAGGCAGTCTCTAGTAACCAACATAGTGTGTGTTAGCTGGGAGGAAAACTGTAGGTAAAACAAAAAGAGCAAACATAGGCTTTGAATAGCTGAAGAACTAGAGGGTATTCAAGTAAGCAAATAAGAGTGCAAAGACCTTTGCAAAGACCTGTCACTGCTCTCAGCTACTTCCTGCTACAGTATTAGATTAGTCATATTCACATTCCACTGCAGAAGGCAACAGGAGCTTTGGAAAATTCCTCCATTAGTCACATGTACGGCAACACACCAAGAAAGGAGACTTGTGATGAATCACCACAAAAGTAACTTTCTGACTTGAGCAACAGACTACTCCAATTTTGTTTTCCTAAAAATGCCAGTGCTCTTCTGCTTCCTTCCCTCCTTCTCTCCCCAGGGCCTTGCACACTATAGGGTACTCACAGAGCCTGCATGTTGCAACTGGTCTTCCAGCTGTAGACCTATGAACCAGTGGTCATCTTGTCTCCATCCCACAGCTGGACATTATCTGCTACTCCATCAGTGGCTGACCTACAGTCACAGAATATCTCCAATTGGAAGAGACCCATAAGGATCACCAAGTCCAACACCTTGCTTCTCACAGGACTAACTATAATTAAACCATATGAATAAAAGCCTCACTCAGACAGTCCCTGAACTGTCAGGCTTGGTTCTATGCCCAATTCCTTCCTGTCTGTTCCAGTGACCAACCACCCTCTCAGATAGGAACTCTCTCCTAATGTCCAATCTGAACTTCCCCTGAGGCAGCTTCATTCCATTTCCTTATGTCCTTTTGGAGGTAATCAGAGAGAGGAGAACAGCACATGCCCCCTGCTGCCCCACTTGAAGGTGTAGGCTTTTGTGTGGTCACCCCTCAGCCTTCTCTTCTCCAGGCTGAGCAAACCAAGTGATCTCAGACACTCCTAGTAATTTTTCCCTTTGAGGCCTTTCACCATCTTGGTCACTTGCCTCTGGACACACTCCAATGGTTTGATCTCTTTATTGCATTGAGGCACCTAAAACTGCACACAAGGACTCGAGCGGAATAGAGTGGTGCAATCACCTCCCTCCAGCAAGCCATCACGGCTGTTCTTATGCACCCCAGGGCACAAGTGGCTGCCAGACTGTTGATTCATGTTCAACTTGCCATCAACCCAACCCCCCAGATCTCTTTCTGCAGGTTGCTTTCCAGCTTCCTGTCCTCCAGTTTGTACAGAGAACCAGGGTTATCCCACCCCATCACACGCATGGAACCTGGCACTTGTTCCTGTTAAATTTCATATGATCTGGAACTGCCCAACTTGTGTCTGCTCTCCTCCTTAGCCCCTTATTTTCATGACCTATCCAAAAATCTTGAGCTGAAAGAGGCCTTCACCTCTGTAGAGTTTACACGAGGTCTGGCAGCCCTCTTGCAGGACAAGGATATTGGTAGGCACAAAGGCATAAACTCAGGCAACCAGGCAAAAGCAGCTTCTCCAACTTCCAGAATGAAAAGTGGATAACTGGATTTTATACTCCTGTGTCTTTTGCTCCTTCTTCTCAGAGGACTGAAAACACAAGGAGTAGAAATATTGAACACCTAACCATAACAGAACCTGTAGGAAATACAAAAAGGCCAACACATTGGAACTTGTTCAAGAAACACTTTGAGTAAGATAACAAAGACGCTACATCCCTTCCAATTGTTTTCTAAACTTATCAGCACTTGATTTCAATCCAGGTTTTGCCCGAGCAGCAAGACTTCTACTGCTCAGCTCACATTCAGACAATTACTTTCTTGAGTGTCCTATGCAGTCAAAACCAAGAGGGGTAGTTTAATTATAAAAAATCTGGGAGGAAGGTGACTTGGTTCTCCATATCTTACTATAAGGACTGCATCCCTAAGGCTTAAAAGGAGAACCTGGAACATGAAAAGTTCACACAGGTAGGCAGCTAGTGGAAGTACTTAAAACTGTACTCTTTCCTCTCAGCCAGTGCAGAGGTTTGCAGGCAAGAGCTCTGTGTCAGGCAAATGCTGATAGGATGTTTACTCCCGCTGCTAAGCAGCAGTTTATAATTAGCCCTGACCAAAGGCTCATGAAATTAAATCCCACTGTTTGTTTCAAACCCTGTACCCACCTATCTATGCTGCTTTTCAAGTTTGATTCCTCTGCAGAACAAGAGAAAACAAAAAACTTTGAATAAAATTCTGTTTAGCAAATGAAACCCTTTCCTACCTAAAATTAATATGCCCCAAACATGAATAATTGCTGTAAATCAGCCAAAAAAAGCAAAGATAATTTTTTACATCTGGGCAATGCCTGCTTTTCACACATCTGGAGCATTCACTAAGGCAACCAATGGGAATAAAGTCAGCTAGATCTCTGCTGTACCCAATAAAAACATTTATTTCTTCTTCAAAGAGATGCATAACATGAGCCTAATAATGATTCCTTTTTTTTTTTTTTTTGGTACAGTGATCCAAAGGCTGCTTCCCTGAAAAGCTGCTTTATTTGCACCTATCTTGAAAACACAGAACATAAAAAGTTAGGCAATTATGTGGCCTAATCTTTTCCTGGTCTGGTTGCTAGTAAAGTGTTTTTAGACTTGTTTGTGATTTAATATTCAAATTACTGAATGTTTCTTCTGTTCAAAAATGGAAATGTAATATTTCTAAATAGCCTACAAGCCCATATTTTAACTCAAAACTATTAAGTTGAGTTTGAGTTACTACTTAAGTAACTAGTAGTGTGAGGGTTTTTTAACAAAAAATCATAAAATAAGGCATTTCGAAAAGAAAAAACTTCATATTTTGAAGCAGAGTTTGGGGAATTTTGCTTGCTTAAGTTTCCCATGGACTAGGCAACTTTTGTTGCCACTTTAAGCTATAGAAAGTAGGAAAATACAATGGAGCTCTTATGCACTATAAGCAGCGCTTTCCGGGGAAGGATTTGACATAGGAATAAGAGGACAGAATGAATAGCTTTAAATCAGCAGAAAGCAGACAGAAGAACTGAGTCAGTTGCAAAGCTACAGAATTAACATGATGGCAACAGTCCTGCCAAATACTGACCTGCTTATGAGAAAGGGTAAAAGACAACTATGCAAAACTAAGAACTCCTGTAAGTCACTTCAATCAGGTAACGAGAATAAAAGCGAATATTTGACATGTTAATCACAAACCAACCAGGGATGAGTTGTCTACTGCAGTCTGGTTTATTTCTTAGACTTTGTAATTCTTCACACCCATAACACGTGTGACCACTTTCCCTCCAATCTACAGCTGGGATGCTTGGTCATAGCACTCAGCAGCAAAACAACATCAAACAGAAAAGCCACAGATCCCAGATCTTCTCCTTAGGACTAAAAGATCTTCTAAGACACGCCACTAACAGCAGCTTGGAAAGAACTGACGTATTTTTCCATGCCGTCAGAGACTGAATGTTATAATTTATGGCTTAAACATCTTCCTGAAGGATCTTTGCCTATTACAGCAAAACTGTATTACAAAAGCTGCAGAGAAGACCACCGCGCCCTGAACAGGCCTCCTGGCTGAGGCCCTGAAGTGCTCACTGATGGAGATAGGATAAATTCAGGTCTGGGAAGAGACAAAATACATTCCCACAGGGATCAAGCTGAGCACCTTTGGGGAGGAGGCCACAGGCCCGGGGGGCTATCAGCTGCCAGGCTCGAACAGACCCTCACGCTAAAGGGTGGGGGGAAGAGATGTCTGGGGTGTGTGGATATAAAGCCTCTGCTCAGAGGCAGCGAATGCCCATCCTCCACTGTGCAAAGGAGCCCAGCTGTGGGGCCCTTCACCCGAGGACAAGCTTATTCACCAGAAGGGTGTCATGGCCATCAAAGGCCTCCCCCAAAGGGGTCCCCAGACCCTGCACCAGAGCACTGCAGCATCACACAACAGATCCACAGTGTTGCAAGGGGCAGTGTCAAACCTGGCCCCCTCAGAGGCACATGGGCATCCTCACCTGCCCTAAAGGTATATTAATCCACTGGATTCTATACTTTTCAGTGTGCTGCAGCGGTGGGGGACCCTCATCACCAAGAAGACCAGGTGGAGGGGAGCAATGAGGTATAGTTGGGACCCCTGGAAGGGTGATATGCTTCTACCTAAGCCCTGTCACTCTCTCCCTGTCCCCACTACCCCCCACACACCAACTTTTCTTTGTTTTTCTTTCTTTCTTCCTTCCTTCTTTCCTTCCTCCCTTCCTCTCTTTCTATCTCTTTGCCTGTTTTACTATTAGATAAAATGTATCAAGTTTTTTTTGGCAGCAACATCTAACCTCGTTTGGTTTTAATCCTATTTTTTGGGTATATTTCAAGACTTTCTGGGTCTGATCCATTTTATACGCAGAGACTTAGTTACCTTTGGTCTTCTGTGTTAAACTGGTTCATAACACATGCTCTGGGGAAGGTTTGTTTCCTGCAGAGAATACCACCTCCGCATGTTCAAAATAAGTAAAACCCGGCTGACCACAGTCCTGGGCAATCTGCAGTGGCTGACTCTGCTGAAGCAGGGAGTGGGAATGAAAGGCCTCCTGAGATGTCCCCCAGCTTCAGCAGCCTATGGTTCTGTGACATGGGCCAATCCTAGCCACTGGACTATACCACCTGTGCTACAAAGTCATAGAACTACAAATAAAATAAGTCACTCTGTCCATCTGCAAATCTTTTTACAAATGAGAACTGAAATACATTGCTCTGTCTCCTGAAGTTTGTAAGCAGAAACCTGAGCTACACTAACAAAAGCTGTTAGAACATTTGGGTGATGGAAGCATGGCACTTCCACCAAGAAATGACAAGTTTTGGGGGCACTGGAATGGGAAGCAGAAAGAGAGGAAAAGGGTTTTGCAAAAAGTAACAAAGGTGCTGAATCTACATGGCAAGAAATCAAAAGTCATTGGATGTATTTATTTATTTTATTGTTCATTTTTTTCTTACCTGTAATTTCAGGAGGGCCTGACCACAATTCAAGACTGCAAGTGTCATTCTATGCTTATTGCTATTTCACCTATGTACTTGGCCTTACCAAAAATAAATGCATTACTAAAATTAGTGAATATTTTAATTAATACTAAGTTACCTTCTGAGTCAATTCAGGGACTAAAGCAAAATACAACTGGCAGAGAGAACCATGGGCTTGTCTGCATCTGTGTCCAGCATACCCTTGACAAAGGCCACAGATGTTTGGTTAAATTGCCTTACCTATTTATTTAAAGCTTGTTTAGTTCTTGCTCCTGCGTGCTGAAATTTTCACCCTTCTCGGTAACCGGTCCTGAGTTTATGGCACCTTCCTCGCAGCAACCCTAAACCATGCTGACATCACTCTGTGCATTAAACATGAAGTTATTTCATGTCATCAAGGCCAGCACCAGAGCCACTGCTGCCACTGGCTTCTCTTGCATCAACAGAGCACCTGCTGAAGCCAGCCCTGTCCTTCACCCCCTGGAGCAGGCAAGGAGTACCCCTGCTCCTCTTTCCAGGTCTCAGTGTAATCACTGTTCCTCTAGGGATGCTCACAATGGGCCAAGACCCCTCTGATTTNGTATTACAAAAGCTGCAGAGAAGACCACCGCGCCCTGAACAGGCCTCCTGGCTGAGGCCCTGAAGTGCTCACTGATGGAGATAGGATAAATTCAGGTCTGGGAAGAGACAAAATACATTCCCACAGGGATCAAGCTGAGCACCTTTGGGGAGGAGGCCACAGGCCCGGGGGGCTATCAGCTGCCAGGCTCGAACAGACGCTCACGCCAAAGGGTGGGGGGAAGAGATGTCTGGGGTGTGTGGATATAAAGCCTCTGCTCAGAGGCAGCGAATGCCCATCCTCCACTGTGCAAAGGAGCCCAGCTGTGGGGCCCTTCACCCGAGGACAAGCTTATTCACCAGAAGGGTGTCATGGCCATCAAAGGCCTCCCCCAAAGGGGTCCCCAGACCCTGCACCAGAGCACTGCAGCATCACACAACAGATCCACAGTGTTGCAAGGGGCAGTGTCAAACCTGGCCCCCTCAGAGGCACATGGGCATCCTCACCTGCCCTAAAGGTATATTAATCCACTGGATTCTATACTTTTCAGTGTGCTGCAGCGGTGGGGGACCCTCATCACCAAGAAGACCAGGTGGAGGGGAGCAATGAGGTATAGTTGGGACCCCTGGAAGGGTGATATGCTTCTACCTAAGCCCTGTCACTCTCTCCCTGTCCCCACTACCCCCCACACACCAACTTTTCTTTGTTTTTCTTTCTTTCTTCCTTCCTTCTTTCCTTCCTCCCTTCCTCTCTTTCTATCTCTTTGCCTGTTTTACTATTAGATAAAATGTATCAAGTTTTTTTTGGCAGCAACATCTAACCTCGTTTGGTTTTAATCCTATTTTTTGGGTATATTTCAAGACTTTCTGGGTCTGATCCATTTTATACGCAGAGACTTAGTTACCTTTGGTCTTCTGTGTTAAACTGGTTCATAACACATGCTCTGGGGAAGGTTTGTTTCCTGCAGAGAATACCACCTCCGCATGTTCAAAATAAGTAAAACCCGGCTGACCACAGTCCTGGGCAATCTGCAGTGGCTGACTCTGCTGAAGCAGGGAGTGGGAATGAAAGGCCTCCTGAGATGTCCCCCAGCTTCAGCAGCCTATGGTTCTGTGACATGGGCCAATCCTAGCCACTGGACTATACCACCTGTGCTACAAAGTCATAGAACTACAAATAAAATAAGTCACTCTGTCCATCTGCAAATCTTTTTACAAATGAGAACTGAAATACATTGCTCTGTCTCCTGAAGTTTGTAAGCAGAAACCTGAGCTACACTAACAAAAGCTGTTAGAACATTTGGGTGATGGAAGCATGGCACTTCCACCAAGAAATGACAAGTTTTGGGGGCACTGGAATGGGAAGCAGAAAGAGAGGAAAAGGGTTTTGCAAAAAGTAACAAAGGTGCTGAATCTACATGGCAAGAAATCAAAAGTCATTGGATGTATTTATTTATTTTATTGTTCATTTTTTTCTTACCTGTAATTTCAGGAGGGCCTGACCACAATTCAAGACTGCAAGTGTCATTCTATGCTTATTGCTATTTCACCTATGTACTTGGCCTTACCAAAAATAAATGCATTACTAAAATTAGTGAATATTTTAATTAATACTAAGTTACCTTCTGAGTCAATTCAGGGACTAAAGCAAAATACAACTGGCAGAGAGAACCATGGGCTTGTCTGCATCTGTGTCCAGCATACCCTTGACAAAGGCCACAGATGTTTGGTTAAATTGCCTTACCTATTTATTTAAAGCTTGTTTAGTTCTTGCTCCTGCGTGCTGAAATTTTCACCCTTCTCGGTAACCGGTCCTGAGTTTATGGCACCTTCCTCGCAGCAACCCTAAACCATGCTGACATCACTCTGTGCATTAAACATGAAGTTATTTCATGTCATCAAGGCCAGCACCAGAGCCACTGCTGCCACTGGCTTCTCTTGCATCAACAGAGCACCTGCTGAAGCCAGCCCTGTCCTTCACCCCCTGGAGCAGGCAAGGAGTACCCCTGCTCCTCTTTCCAGGTCTCAGTGTAATCACTGTTCCTCTAGGGATG
Organism: Picathartes gymnocephalus; assembly: GCA_013390045.1. NCBI lineage: Eukaryota > Metazoa > Chordata > Aves > Passeriformes > Picathartidae > Picathartes > Picathartes gymnocephalus. The sequence goes on from WEKY01012171.1 coordinate 80,542, forward strand.
CTCACAATGGGCCAAGACCCCTCTGATTTCCACCACTGCCTCTGTGGTCATGGGGTTGGATCAGGAGCTCTGAAGTTAGGAAAACCTGTTCTCAAATCTCACCAAGATCAAGAGGGCACTGCACACCTACTTTGCATTCAGACATTTTTGAAGTTGTCTTGGCATAAGAAATGTCAGTAGTTCATTTTTTATAAGCCGAAGGTATCAAAATTCTTTAATTACATATTGCTCACAGTCTACAGCTTCAAAGTTTAAGCTGTTCAACAGACAGGACTTTAAGCTTTCACAGAGCTGACAAGCCTTGCAGCTACTACTCACATAGCCTAAATTTCCATAACCAGGTGCATTCTGACCACAAGGCTCACATTTACTCTTGTTATGTAAGTTCCCTTTCCTAACTATTATATCAATCAGTCTTTGTAGCATAAAAGTATAATAACTTTGTTAATGTATATTAGTTCACACTTTACATTACAATGCAATGTAGTAGTGGAATTTTACTAGACACTTTGGTATTGATCATGCTAAAGTAAAAGAAACCAAAGGACAGCTCAGCCCTGTAAATACTGACTTCACTTCTTAGAAGCTTAGAAATAATAAAATATATGCCTGGGCAACCAACATAATGTCAGCATCCTAACCCCTCTAACACCTCTTTGAAACCCTACTAGTATTGGCTGGCATCACAGATAATTAACTGAAATGAATCTGATTCCAAGAATGTCTGGATTGGTTGAAAAGCTGTAAGAAAAAGGTGTCTTCCAAAGCACTTGATTAGTATTCAGTACTGTGGGTGTCAGTGACTAGTCAAATTGTGTTATATTCAACATTTGAAAGCTACAAGGACCCTGTATAAAACCACATTTGGGTGGCCCAGTTTGGCTAGGATACCTCATGCACACAAATATGTACTCTAATAATTCTGCATTTTGCATCCTAGATCCCCTCCTCAGCAACAGTCAGTTGCAAATTTTCCTAACATCCTCCAAAGGTCAAAGCCAGTATGTCAGCACCTCTCCCTCTTCCAGTGTAGAAGAATCTCATCACTTCTCGAGGTTTTCTGCATTTACATCTAGCAATAGCTTCAGCAGCTCCTGACAAGAATCTTTCTGACTGACATCCATGAAGCCTCTCGGCATGAAGCATATACTTCAAAACAATGGCCACATCACAAGCAGTCAAACCTCTGCATGCATTTCTACAGCTCAGTACCCAGTCCAGTGCAGAGAAAGGGAGAAGTGTTTGCAGGGCAATTGTGTGATGTCTGGGCCATAACTTCAAGGGCTGCATGCTTTTTCTGCTCATCCCAAATCAGTAAAACACTTTATACTACAATAAAGTGTGTAAGATAATAGATTAATGGCTTCACTCCACAACAGGCAGGAAACACCAGCATTATGATTGGTCTGCACCCTCATGCACTGCATCTCTGGTGGCCTCTTGGATTGGGGCAGGGAGGAATTGAAGAAAGAGTAATCCTGGGGTGATGGGGGGCTCAGAGGAAAAAAAAAAGAAAGTGTAGCAGCAAGGTACAGGGACCAAAAGATTAGGGCAATCTGCACTAAATGAAACATGGTAAAATTTTAGCACGAGAAGTAAGAAAGTACTAAGAAACCAAAATTTGTGATCTAGCAGATGCTGAGTAATAATTGGCATAGGCATTGGGCCCAAAACCTCAGATGTTGGACTGGTAAATAATCCTCACTCTGATTAAGGGAAAAAAGTTAAATTATAATTTATGTTGAACAAATTAATGGAACTTGGATCTTCATTTATAAATTCTTTAAAATAAAATCTATTTGAAATATACACTTGCAATGCATACAGAGCCAGATCAATACTGTTATTTTTATAGCAGCACACTGAAATGAGGTATCACATTAAGCAGAACTCCTAAGTCTGATACAGTTTGTATACTAATAGTAAAGTCCAAAAAAATCTGTAATCTAACCAGAAATATTAACTGAACAATACAATTGACTTTGTTTCTCCAGACTCTTTCTTTTCATTGTGGCTTGTTCAGTTACGGCAAACAACACTCTTCAGGCTTATCAATCTGTGTACTTGAAATGAGCTACTACATCTCGTGCTACAAGAAAGAGGAAGACTTTGGGTTTTATGACGAGGGTTTCCTGTGGGGAAGGCGTGGGTTGAGGAAACCAGACTCAGTAGAGTGTTTGCAATGATTTGAATCATAGAAGTCGACACAAATATATGGCAAGCCAGAAATGTAAGTTTTGCTTCTCATTTAAAAGAAGTTTGAGAGGTTTTCCTTTAACTTCCTATCCTTCAATACTTGAAGAAAAAGGCAAATCTTCCCTTTTGTACCAAGGCTATGTTCATAGTAGTTTCAGTATGTTCATGAGCACAGAAAAACAGCTGGAATGCGTTCACAGTGGAACTGTAAGGATTTCCAGTTCCAGTCCATCTTGTGAAAGTACTACTGTTATATCTAGACAAACCTTTAACAAGAATTCTCCATGTCCACTCAAAGAATTAATTCAAACATCTTCACTTTGACTGTTTATCACCTCCTAAAATCAAATTAGATTTTATGTTCCAGTGTTAATCACTTGCAGGCTGCCATTACACCTACCAGACTTCAGTTTGCACTATAAATTTATTAAAAATTTAATAACTTCATATAACACCAGAGGAAAGCAATAGGAATGGCTGCAGGACAGGTAAGAATTGCTGAAGGAGCTGTGTCAGGATATAGGACTGGCAATGGAGCCAGTGACAAAGATACAATGGCAACGCCCAAGGGATACAAGTAGAAGCAACAAGGGACAGGGAAGAGGAAGGAGAGAGGGAGAAGTCTGGATGCAGAGGAGTTTTCAACTCAATACAGCCCCAAGCTTCAGAATCACAAGTCTTGCCTGATGTTTGGGTAAAAAAGGTCCACATCTCTGCTTACGATACAAAGAAAAGAGCTGACCTTTACAGAGGGCCAAATTAGAAGAAAGGAAAGCTGCAAGTTTTTGTGAGAACAGTGGAGAAGAAGAATATTGTAAATCAGATTGCAAACTCGCTGGCTAGGACAAGCAGCGACAGCTCTGAGGTGAAGAAGAGATACCTCTAAAACCATTTGCAATATTTGGGGAGGGAGAGAGCAGAGAATAGATGGTGAAGTAACTACTGAATTTGGGATCCAATTGCAAGATGCCTGGCATCCAGGACAGAATGAGAAACACAGAGTAGGCAGGAAGGCATTTCTGGTGTTGAAGAGGAAAAGTACAAACAGGTATGGTTAACCGGAGGTGAGGGAAGAATCAGTAGATTGAAAGCTAATGATGTAAAATGTAGAACAAGACAGCCTTTTCTAAAATCTTTCTGCATGGGATTCTCCAAGCCCCTCCCCTAAAGCTCATCCTGAAACTTCTTGTTTCTAAATTTAACAAGGACTTGTGTGACTCTAGAGCTGTTGGTTTTGTCCAACAACAGCATCAGCTCTAATAAACACTATACTATCCAACACATTTGCCTCACTTACTTTTGATTTACCACATCTCACTTCTACTACTGCTGCTATCACCACTAGCTCCTTTCCTCGTCACATAGGTTACTCTTCTCCTCCAAATCACAGGGAACAAACAAGTGTTGGTAAAATATAAGTCTAAACATTCTAACTCCACTTTTTCCAGATACAAAAGGTTTGGAATGTACTATTTTTGTGTCAGTTATAAAAACAGTAATCCTACCAATAGTGCTTGGATTTGCTTTCCTGGAAAAATCAGAGTTTAAAAATTTTTCACTTTATGTTTTCCTCAGAATATTGGACTTCTTCACAAATAGAAAACATAAAAGCAACATTTTTCTGTGATTATGCAAAAAAGCATGCAAAGACAGTTTTTTAATTAAAATCAGATTTTTACCAATTAAATTGATGGGTGTTTAATCAATTAAATTGATGGGTGTTTAATCAAAAAGAACTTCTGTTTCATGGAAAGATTAATTTGTACACTGTTACAACTTTTAACCAATGAAAGAACAACTGCTATCCTAAAAATAATGTTTGATTTTACCATGACTAAAACTCTTTGGCTCAGAGTGAAATGAGCTTTGTGGATACTTTACACACATCAAGAAATGGATACTTTTTCCTGTGAAAAATTTGGAAGCAAAAAGAGATCCTATGGGAGTTTTACTGGATGCAAACTATGAGAGAAGTAGAGCAGAATTAACATCTGCATTTTACTAAATGTTGCTCTAGCCAAGAGGCCTTCCTTTTACAAGTACTATTAAGGATGCCACCTCTTAGAGGTTTATAGTATGTGGACACTTCACAAGTGACTGAAATGTGTACGAAGCAAACCAAATGCATTTGTTATGCAGTCAATGACGTTGTGTGATCAGTCCTGACCTAAAATGTAAATGTTTTCTTTCAAAATGATCTTTTTCCCAAAACATATTTGAATGACTCCTGCATTTGACATGTCAACTATATATTTTAAAGGAACTGTTCTATATTTTAAAAACCTGTTCAATATTTAGAAAAACTATTGTAAACAGTCCTTACACCACAAAGAAATAAGTTCTTGGACTTTTACAGGAATTTGCCTCATGATTTTTTGGAATTCTTTGCAAAAATATCTCCTGGATCTTACTATTCTGGGCTTCACAGTCACATAAGATGCAGAGACTAAACCAGTTTAAAAGGAATTTGTGATGGCTGTCACTGCATTTATTTTCAACAGGTGAAAACTCTACCTGTGGAAGGAGCTACAAATTTTCCGCAACAAGCTGGGAAATCTTTCCCATACTAGAATTTACAAACATATAGATAAACTATTTTTTTAAATGAAAAACAAACTAAAACTACCTTGTATGATACCAAGCAACATTCCGAACACTAGCTTTTGCAATATGGGTCCTGAGTCTGCAGAAAAGCTGTCTCAATGCTGCTGCTGCTGCCTTTATATGCTTTGGGAAGGTGGCACAGAGACTTCCTGCAGCAGCTGATAAAATACAGACAGACAGGAAAAGGGCAAGGCACACAAGCTGGAGCACTGTTTTGCTGTGTGGGGGATAACTTGCAGGGTGTATGCTGTAGGATTAACAGCATGTCTAGGGGTAATACCAAGATCCCCTCAGTACTGCAGGAAATGGGAATTCTGTATGCCCCTGTCATGGATGCTGGGACTTACAGCATCCCAGTGGCCCTAACAATACATATACACAGCCTCCTGAGTGATCACTAAAGTAGTGCAGAAATGGCTCAAAGACTGGAGTCTTGTTTATCAGCAGCAGCGAGAAAAACCATTTGCAACACCAGAAGAATGGAAGGTAATACAAAAGCTACATATGGTGTAAATAGGAATATCTGAAATTCAAAGGCAATTTGAGAAACATAGTAAGCAGGCTGACCAGTTAGCCAGACTTGCCAGTAGAGGCTAATGGTGTGAGAACAAAAGAAAGCTATTTTTAACCAGCTAGGTCCATGAAATTTCTGCTCGTGTACTGAGGGAGAAAACACAGGTTAGATTTGTCTCAGGAAGCCATACTGCAAGCAATCAGGCAGTGTGAAATCAGTGGAATAATGGGACATGCCTGAAAAGTACAAATGTTGAAACAGTAAATGCGATGGGAGAAAGGGAAGTTTGAAGAAGCCTGGCAAGTAGATCAGCCCCTGTTTATCTTCACAACACCAGTCCATCCAGCAGCAATGTCTGACAGGAGTCGCTGGAAGATTTTCTACTTAGAAATATAATGTGGGTGGCACCCCAAGTGCAACAAACTTTTGTGTGTGTTGGCATGATGGAATGCAGCCTTGGCTAGCCTCAGCAGTAATCATTTCAAAACCACAACTGTCGAAGAATGAGGGGAAGCTTGTGGAGCAGAGCGGGCGTATGATATTTCTTCTAATCCCTTAGCATCTGGAAAGGTAGAACTGTACAATGTCTCACTTGAAACTGCATCCAGGAAGAGGGAATCTCAACTCTATGAAGCTGGAGGGGAGCCAGTTAACACAAATGTAGGAACACATCATAGCAATCCCGCAGAAAGCCATTTATCCCAATTTCAACAGGGTGACAAAGTACCAGTCAGCCCCTGGGACACCAGAATTAAGACACAAGGTTGTGTCTATCCTCCTGCAGCAATTGAAATCCCTAAGGAAGAAGTCCTTATCACTTGAGGACCAGGAATTGCCTACTAAACGGCCTTTGAAAAAAAATGTTAAAGGAATTAGATATGTGCTGTTATGTATCATAAATAATTTACTTCAAAACCACGTCCTGTGTTGATGGTAGATGTAGGTATTTGAAGATTTATGTCCAAACAATTTCTGGATACATGTTGCTCAAGAACATGTTGCATGGATGCTCCATCCCTGGAAGTGTTCAAGGCCAGGTTGGATGGGGCTTTGAGAAACCTGGTCTCATGGAAGGTGTCCAGGCAGGGGATTTGAACTACATGATCTTCAAGGTCTCTTCCAACCCCAACCATCCTGTGATTCTATTCTATTGTTCAATGAAAGTACAGGACATGAACTTGGTAGGGTTTCAGGCTGCCCTGTGTCACTTACAATCATATCACAGTGGCACTGACCCTGCCAGTGCACCCCTATCTTGGTTTGAAAGACAGGTGTCAGCCAAGAGAGGCAGGAACATCCCTTGGAATGGAGAATATGACCCCCTTCCCCCCAAATTATTATAACTTTGAAATTAAGGGGTTTTCAGGCAAAGACAAGGGAAAAGGAATAACAATTCTTTACTAGCATGTGTATGTACAACAAGGCAAACAAACAAACAAACAACAACAATGGCATTAACAACAAACAGAACCAGAGACGCAGGGACAGCCCTCTCTCGGCCGCGGGCACTTCCCTTCGGTGTAGTTACGCTCACAGCCGGCAGGGGCGCTGGTGGCTCCCGGCCGGGCGGGGGGGGGGGGGCGAGGGCCCCCC
>WEKY01012171.1:101479-111653 GCA_013390045.1 Picathartes gymnocephalus
TTTTTTTTTTAATGAGTGATTTAAATCTAGTTGAAGGTCAAGAGTAAAACTGTTGGTTGGGGGTTTTCTCCATACTACAGATGGCAATAGTTTTTCCTCCTAATAGTTTTTCCTCCTTTTCTCTACTAATTATTTGCTTTTTTTTTCACTTCTGCCTTTCTCCCTTTGCAAGCAAAAAAAAGAAAAGCATGCATAACAGAAAGGCACTTAGTAAGCCCAAGTAATTCAAGTTCTCTTTTATTTTTTTCATAAAGGATATCTTATGAATAAAAATATACATATTTATATGTAGTTTTGTTGCTAATGCTGGGATCTGGGAAGGTAGGTCTACACTTTAATTCTGATCAAGAACATTCACAACTGTATTTTTATATTTTCCTCTTATCTAAAAAAAAGAAAGTGCAGCTTTCTAAAATAAAATTATAATGTTTTTGATTGTCTACATTTTACTGCATTGCAAAATTGAAAAAATAAAAATACAAGGCAAAATGGCAAAATGGTATACAAAATACAAACCACACAGCTGGAACACCCCCTTTTCCTGCCTGTGTAATTTAAGAAAAGCTGTTAAGTCAAACAATACAGCATTTTTTTATTTGAACACATAAAATCTGAGTTCATAAAACAGGCTAGCATAACTGTTCCTGCCTTGGGAACACTAGCTGTGAATAACTTCTCCACACAATTTAAGTGGAAAGCAAGCGTCATTTGAGAAAAATAGCTCATGCGTTTGTCATTCCCACATTCATTTTTGTGACTCATTAATTTTTACACTGCTGTTTTCCCAAGTGCCCAGAGTGCTATCAGAAAGCTTAAACAAATGGCCACAAATCCTCTTGCCTTTTTGTTTCTGGAAGTGGAGTGGGGAATTGGAGTGATGTCTTACTTGTCCCCATAGAGCCAGATGTTCACTTATGGGGCTTGTTATTGCCAGATTTAAAAATCTCAGTTATTATTCTTTGCCATTCTTATCGTTGCTTTACCTTCTTTTTCCCTTATACTGTACCATTTTGTTGCCTTGTCTTCTTCTTCTTGGTAATAGGAAAAGTCAATTAGACTTGCCCTTGCTGTCAGCTGAAAGCACTAGACAGAAGCCAGCAAAGGAATTCACCACAGCTTTAATGTTAAGCACCCCCAGCTATGTCTGGTGCTGTGAAGTCAGGGAGGAGAACATGTTGAGAGAGAGATTAACTGGAGACCCTTCCCCTGGAGCCTTCTATCTAATGTAAAATCTGAAGCTATATGCTTGCCAAGATTTAAAAGAAGCTAAAACTACATAGTGATATCAGATGTGGAGGAGGGATCAAAAGCACGTTGATGAGGTCTTGCATTGCTACTGACTACGTTGCGTCTCATTTGTTGCCAAACCCTAATGACTGGGATGGTTTGTTATGCTTCAGCCTGCACTGTGTTGAGTGCAGTGACAGACTTCGGTACTTCAAAACCAGATAAGAAAGGGGAACACATCAGTTGATCATATCTTATATCTCAGGAGGGCAGTAAAGTTTATAGATCTGTAAAGGGCATTTCTACCATAATTATGTATTTTATTATAGATGGTCCCCAATTCTAGTTAGCATTTGATGATTTATGTGCCAGGGAGAATCTTTTCAAAGGTACAAAATAATACAGAAGTCTATAATTACTTTCTTCCTGCTCATTAGTAAGAACTAAATGTGTGTTCACATCTGGGCTTTGTGTGCCAAATACCTATTTTTACCACCTCAGTCCTTTCCCTCCATATGCATCCTGTTAGCATGGGTTCCTGTAGGAGACTAACATGTAATTGCACACTGGAGACATCTGTGGCCTGTTGTTTAGATGAACGTTGCAGAAAGGTAGAGAAAGGTGCCTCTAGCTTCTCTCTGTGAATATTCTGTGAGGCAATGTGATTATGGGGAATGAAATGTCTTTTTATAATTAAAGTATCCCAGTCCTACAGACCTCCACTGCTGTAATAGACTACAGAATGTACAAAATTATTTTTGGTTGTATAAAGGTTCAAAAAGGACTTCCCACATTTTGAGCAAAGACAGTGGTTGTTTAGTGATGCAAATAGGGAGATTACAAATTGAGATTTCTATTTCTATTCCTGGTTTGTGATCTTGAAACACCAGAATCTCTTCTAATTTCTTTCCATAGCTCTACATGCAGACTGACACCCTTGAAACTTACAAAATTTAGCTCTGATTTTTTTAACAAGATAAAATGTGCCTGCCTTGGATATAGCCAATGCAGATGAATTAGATGACTTGAACAAACCACAGGTAGCATAAACATAATTTCTGTCTTCCTGGATAAAGAACCAGGAAGGATACATTTGAGCCTGCACAGCTGAAATTAGCACAGCTGAAAAACTGACCAAAGCTTTTTTGCAACATCTTTGCAGAGGCTGTGTGAGCAGGAGCATTCAGCACACTGAGCCTCAGCTGTGTTACATTCTGGTGCTGGGGGGATTTGGCATCGCAAAACTGATACTGCCAGAAAAAGCAGATGTTTACAGTGTTTTGTTTCTCTGACATAGCAACAACAACCCATTGATTTCCAGAGGCTTAACTTTGTACAAAGGTCTCCTCCCTGCTCTGCCAGCCATTTTCTACAATAGCTTCCTGACCCACTTCTCTTTCTGAAGGCAGCACTGAGAAGGAGGTAGAAGAATCTTTTCTTTACTGTCTTATGTACAGCTGAAAATATTTTAAAACATCTTCAGGTTCACAGCATTTCTCTCTGCTGCATTAACTCTACTCACTGACCTTAGTGTTCACATCTGAAAACTGGCTAATGAAAAGGAAAATCAAGATTTGCTTATCCATTTGTCTTATAGGAATGAATTTTCTGCTTCAGAAGTAATGCTAGGCAAGAGAGGATGCATTAAGAGGGTGAAGCCATGGACAACCAGCCATTTGACCTGACAAATTCTGTTCTCACCCAGTGCTTTTGCAGTGAACTTTTTAAACTCAACACAATGGGATTTAAGAAAAACATCAGCTCAGCACACCAGTTTTGGCAGCAGTTGAATGTCAAGTTTATGCTGTTCTTGCACATGCCTCTTTGCCTTTATTTACAAATAATAATTTATATAACTTTCAAATTTTTTATACAACTCTTTAAGTTTCCTGTGAGTTTCCAGGTATGTTTAATTACCAGTGTAGTTCACAGTAGACCATAAATTGTCTTTTTCCCTGCTATCACCTTTTCTTCAGAGAGGCATTCACACCATGATATAAAAGGTTTTACAAGTATAAAAGGTGAGATTGATACACACAACTAATTTTCTATACAAACAAAATGAATACTTTTTAAGTTTACTTAGATTAAATTTACATCACTTAAGTTTTCACATCCTTTTTCAAGTGTCCTAGTTTAACATATGGGAAGGTAAAAATCAACACTTGATCACTTGATCAAATTCTCAGGCATCTGGCTTGCAGCCCCTCCATTATTTCAACAGAATTCGTTTTGTGTGGAGCTATTTCAGAGCTCAGAAACATTCCTTAGTAGTGAATGGAAGAGTGGAAGAAAACAATTAACTCTACATCCTAAGTATGTTCCTTCAGAAGCTTAAGTTGGACTTTTTTTTTTTTTTTTTGCACTGAGAGGAGGATGCATTTTTATGTTGCTATGAATGCTTTACTGATTGTGTTTTTGAGCTTGTTTTCAAGAAAAAAGGATCATTCATTTATGCTGCCATCCTCAAACACTTTGGGGAATGTCTCAGAAATGCCTGCTCTTGCTGGAAAAGTCAAGAGGAGTAGCCATGAACTGATACCTGATTTCCTCCAAACTGTGCAGGAAAGGTTGCTGTTCTTTTTCCATAGAAAGGTGCTTTCTGCGAATGAAAACCCATCAACTTATTTCTCAGCCACAATCACTGCATTGGTGATCCAACAAGGCAACATTGATGCTAGATTTAGTTACTTTCTCTGTTAGATACCACTGCCTAGGCTTTATTTTAAAATGCAAGCAACCAAAGGCCTGCTAAGTTATTTCCATTTCCTTGCAAAGAATAGGAAAAGAGGGAACTGGGAGTTCCAGCAAGGCACAATGAATAAGCAATAGAATCCATAGGAAGCACAACTCCATAGTTCATGTTAAGGGATTTCCTGCTTGAGATTTTTCAGCTAATTTCAGCTGCAGTATGTGATAAAGGAAAACGGACTTTTGGGTAGGGCACATGCACTCTGTCAGAGAGAACTTACACAAAAGTTCAAACTTTATACAAAGCACATTCTCCACCCTCAGATAGAGGAAACTGTCAGCAAAGTGCACAGAACAAAAATGCTTATGACTCATGAAACAGATGAATGGGGTTTTACTGGCATGCCTAGTTTGAGTTGAATATAAAGGATAAAAAATGCCTTAGACCATCCCTGGTGAATTAAGCAAATGCTGGTTCAGCTGTGATTATGCTTGCCACTCATATTTGGAAGTTGATTTCTGTTAGAATTTGTCATATCTGTTGTTTTTCTTCATAAAATCTTCTTTTGTGTAGCCGGTAACCATGGGTCAAAAAGAAGGCATGGACACACACAAAAGCTGTGGGTTGTATTTTAATAGATCCCTACTGCTTATCATTGCTGATTTATGTAATTGTCTGGAAAAGGTCAGCATAGTTTGTGCTGTGAGCAACAGAAGCTGAAAATTTTTGTGCTCTTTTTTTTTTCCCCCTGCACTGGACTTGTAATCTTTTGACTAAATGCAGTATGAAAAAGGAACTGTAGGAAAAAAATTACTGAATTTCAGCCTCAGGCTATTGCACCTTTCTTCTTAAATTGTTGTGACTCTTACTAACAAAGCTGGTCCCAAATAACTGTTGGTCACAAAATGTTTAGTTTAAAGACCAAACATTTTCAGATCTTTAGCTCGAAGGCAAGTCCCAAAGTGCTTGGCTAGATTGTTTCTGTATCTCTCTCTTGTAAATTCTGTTCTAGCATATCTATAATTTGCTTTCTCTAGTATATACACAACCAGTCATATTCAGTGTGATTTTTTAATGTTGATTATACTTCTCTAATTATTTTTATAGGCTTAGCATAGAATTTAAAATATTTTCTTTGCTTTCAATGTTGTGCAGTTGTTCAAAACAGCTGACTGGTTGCTTAAATACATCTCAGATGAGGATAGGGCTGAAGGAGTGTTCCTGCTATTGGCTGAGTGAAGTTAGCCTCTGCTGTCAAGGGGAGGATCAGGAAGAAGAATTCAATGTCAGCTTTTATTTGGATTTCAGAGCACTCTAGAAGAAGGCTCTGAGAGGTTTGGTCATGGTGCTTGGTCCTTAAGGTTTTGGGGAAGGAAGCCAGACCTTGTATTGTATTGAGAAGAAAAGCTGGCATGTCACCTGCAAAGCCAAGGCAACTTTTTGTTCTTCTTTAGAAATGGGGAACCAGAAGAGATCGCTTGCAGTGGTGCTAGTTATGCAGTTATGGAGCTGCAATGTGAGAAAATTTAGAGTAATGGCAACAGGATGAAACTGAAAATAGTCCAGGGAAGGCACTGGCAGTGAGCATTGGGGTTCTTCAGTATTTTTTTCCCTTACTTTTTAGTCATGGATGGACTGCAAAAGATTTTATTCTAGTGTTCCTGGAAAAAGCAGTATTAATTAATTCAAATTAAAAGGCTATATGTTGTTATTCTTGCTGTCTGTCTTTGGGAAAGCAGGGAGATAGAGAGATAAGCACAACAGAAAGATAGCTGAATTGTCATGAAAACATGCACTTTCTTCTCAAACAGATGAAAAAATTCCATCAACAGTTGCACAAGCTGCATTTCTAACAGGGGAACCTGGGAGTGATTCCTACCCCTTGGCTTCAGATGTACTTCTTTGCACCATTTCTATACTGACTAAGGTGAAGACCCAGATATACACATCTCCTCAAAAGTTAAGCATGGGAGATAGTTGCAGGATTTTTCAGAAGATCCCATAATCAGGGTGACTGGGAATCAGAATATGTTATGGTCCTGCTGTGGAGTATGTCTGTCCTTTGAGGTAAATATAGTCACAGATGCTCAGAAATTGAAGGGACGTTTATTACATAAGGAGTTCTTCTACCCAAGTAAAGATAAAATAATATGTAGGAGATTTGCTTTGTAATTGCAGAAGCAGTCATAAGGAGTGCCTTTTGACACACCTGATGTCACTTTCATAAAATATTTAAAGAAACATGTGAGTAATGAGCTGTAAACAAATTAAGTTTTACTTCTGAAAGCAGTACTCTGTGAGTGAAGAAGTCTGCCAGATTTACTCAGAGCAGCAGAAGCTGCAAGACAGCTGTCCCACCAGAATTAAACTAGAAGTCTTTGTTTCAATAGGGTCTATGTACTTGTTTGTCTTTTATTTCCTCTTTGTAGCCTTATTTTGCCCCAAATTGGACACAATAAAGTGTCCAATTATTCATTAATTATTCATATTTGAATTTTGTTTCATAATGAGTATGCTTTCCTGGGAACAGGACACCTGTGTATACATTAATTTCATTTAGAGAATAAATAAACCTATAAATAGGGCAGGCAATTGTAGTTTCCCTTTAACTCCTCTTAAATTTTTCTTACTAGTATCAGGCTTTAGCCTGTATGAGGCTACAGCAGTGCAAAGGCCAGATAAAATTCTGTAACAACCCCTGCTGCGCTTGTGAAGAGGAATATCCTTCAGCAGATGTTAGTCAGGACCATTGTAGATAACAGATTTGTAGAGATACTCACTCACCTGGCATAGATGTTGCTTCTCCTACCAAAGCCAGAACACGCAGGAAAACACAGAAAGCTAAAATTTCAGTGTGGGCCGGAGAGTGCAATCTAGTTTGTCCTAGCAGGACACTTTTCTTGGGGAAAAAAAAAATAAAAAGAGGGCCATTGATCTAGGGTGTAGTTATAGGAAGGAGGTTGGCTCCTGTAGTCCTACAGTGCCAGGGACAGTCATGCACTGCAACACAAAGGAGTCCTGCAGGGTGGATAGCAAGTGGTGTTGGTGATGTCTTTCTGTTGCCTCCTGAGCTTGTCTGAATAAGTTTGTGTCCCAGAGGAGAAGCTAGAAGGAAATGCAGGCATAGAATTTAATTCTCTGTGCGTGAGGGAACTAGGCTGGAATCTGCATTAGAAACAGGGTGGATCTGAAATTAGTCATGACACAAAAAAGCTTTTGTGTGATATAACCAACTGATCTGTGATTGCTAGGGCAGCACTTCAGCTGTCCTAAAGCTGCCTGCTGGGGACCAAATGCTGACTCTTGTCAAAAGATCAAATGCTAAATAACAAAAATCGATATGTCAGATACATTACCCTCTGGAAGTGACTGAGAGTATGGCAAGGCAAAATATCAGAAAAGGGTAGTCTTGTTTAAGTCAAATTGGAAGTAATGCAAGGGTGTGGGTAGCAAGTGTTAGTCATCAGTATTTTCTACACTCCTGCTACACTGGCACATCCCAGCTGCCTGCTTAGGCCAGATGCAGCTGCGTAGGGCAGTGTACAGCCTCCAGCTGCATCTGTGGAGGGGTCTGAACTTTCTGGCTGAACAAAGATTGAACTTTCTTCCCTTCCTCCAGAGAGCTTCACTCAGCAATAGAGCAGCTTTGGAGTTCTACTGACAGGATGGAGGATCTAACTTGTCAGAGGAACTCTGCATGCGCTGGATTTGGTAAAATACTTCAGAGCAAAACCTCAAAACCTCGGTCAAGTGACTGTTTTCTGAGTCCTAGCTGCTACTTACTAAATGTCTGCTAAATGGCACCATACCAAGCACTACAGTTTATCTTATCATCCCCTCAGAAGGAGATTTGTTTCATTGTGAAACTATGAAACTTTAAATTTCTATCAGTTAAGTCTTTGAGAGCTTTTTAACCAGCAGAAATCTGGAGTACTACACTGATTGACTGGATTCTGACTTATCAATGATGAGAAAATACTGTTAATCTTTTTATAGGTTGTGATTTATTTATTCATAGAGGCTAAAAAACCCAGGTAACAGGAATTCGTGGGCCATCCATTTAAGACTGCACATTCAGCAAACTCCAAATAAATAAACCTAGCCCAGAAAGTCTTGCCAAGGTACAGGTACTATTTCTTTCTCTTCTGCAGTATTTCTTTCTCTTCTGCAGTATTTATGTATGGCAAAACTCTAACTCCTACAGCACCTATGGTTTGTGAAAAATCTTTACTATTTAAATCTCTAGCCCTGCTGAAATAGATGGTCTCTGAATAGAGCTGAAGATCAGCACAGCTGCAGTCCCGAGACTTCCTATTTTCATTGTTCCCAGACATCATCCAGATAACAAGATGAATGTATTACCACATGATAGCATAGAAAAATCATAGGTAGTTTGGCTTTGTTGTTTGTTTGAAATATTGGGTTTAGAAGAAAATCTTAAAACATCTGTGTCTAGGTGTGGACTTGCAAAGAGAGGAAGGGAATCTATTGCCCACTGGACTTTTTGTTCCAGCCTTTCTTCTCTCAACCTGGAGCTAAGCTAGTTTTGTGTTTCTGGGAGGAGCATGCAGCACACTGAGAAAAATACAAAAATGCAGCTCTTAGATAATAAGATATTAAGTAATAGCCTAGGTTCTTGGGAGCATTTGCAAGCCAAAAACTTGGTGCTTGGGGCAGGGTTAGGCAATAGCAACCCATTTCCACTGCAGTTGAACTGGTCAGATCCTTTCAGCTCATGGAAAATCATAATATTTAAACCTTATTACTGGGCCTCTAGCTCTTCCATGCATGCATGGCTTTCTGGTGGGTTGATACTTTTGAGGCTAGTGGAGCACAGTACTAAAAATATATTTTAAGCTACAATGACGGACAGGGTTTTAGCAGATTTTTAGTAATAACAGCACTGAGTCCAAGCTTTTCTAGTCCCCTTTTCAATGTAATGTTTTGTAAATGTGATTCATAGAAATGGAGTCCTAAACATGGGTTTATTTAAATCTCTGGCTTTATCTGGTCCTAACCTCTGGAATCCTGAAATATTTGTCTGTTACAATTGTACAGATCAGGGCAAATCCAAGTCAAAAATCCTAGGACCTGTTATTCTTTTCACCTCATGTCAATGTAGTTAAGGAAAAAGCTAAGAGAATAGTTACACCAAATTACAAAAAAGTTCTGCCGAGTAAGCATGCCCATCTGTCTTCTGTTTGCATGCTATGACTCACAGATGTCTGGAAATCATCCCACTTCCTGCCTGCCCTGAAAAAGAGATTTTTACAATTAGAATGTGGCTACCTTCTTTTAGACTTAATTTTTATTCCTGTGCAGAAAATTCATTCTAGAGAAAATAAAATGGATGTAATTTGCTGACTAGTTAAGGAAGAAAGCAGAGTGAAAAAGTATACTTACTTTCTTATCTTTTATCTTTTTCTGTATGTCTCTTCTGTGATGCTTCCAAAATCATTCTAGAGTAGTAAGACATTATATATCTGCTGTTCCTCATTGTCTGTTTGGTCACCACCTGGATTCAGGGTACTGAGGGAGCTGGTGCAAGAGCTCACTGAGCCACTTTCCATCATTTACCAGTGGTCCTGATGCACCAGGGAGTTCCCAGTTGACTGGACCTTAGTAAGTGTGACCTCCATCTACAAGAAGGGTCAGAAGGAGGATTCAGGGAGCTACAGATCTATCAGCCAGACCTCGATGCTGGGAAAAGTCATGGAACAAATAATTTTGAGTGCCACTGTGAGCACACACAGGACAACCAGGGATCAGGACCAGTCAGCATGGGTTTAGGAAAGGCAGGTCCTGTTTGACCAACCTGATCTCCTGCTATGATAGAGTGGCCCACTTAGTGGATGGAGGAAATGCTGTGGATATTGTCTGTCTGGAATTTAGTAAAATTTTCACATCATTTCCCACAGGATTCTCCTGGAGAAACTAGTAATCCATGGCTTGGACATGTGCACTGTTCACTTCGTAAAACCTGGCTGGATGGCTGGGCCCAGAGAGTGGGGTTGAATGGAGTTCCATTCAGCTGGCAGATGGTCACCAGTGGTGTTTCCCATGGCTCAGTGTTGGGGCCAGTCCTGTTTCATGTCTTCATCAATGATCTGAATGAGGGGATCGAGTGCACCCTCAATTTGCAGATGACACCAAGTTGGGTGGGAGTGCCGAATCTGCAGGAGTGTATGAGGGCTCTGCAGAGGGATCTGTGTTGATGGGTCAAGGCCAGTGCTGTGAGGTTCAACAAGGCAAAGT
>WEKY01012172.1:0-61731 GCA_013390045.1 Picathartes gymnocephalus
TATTTCCTCTGAACTTTCCTTTTATGTTTCTCCTTTGAGCAAGCATTCTGTGAACCCCAGTCTCTGATGCACAGTTACAGGTCCCAGCTGTGCACCCATTAGCAGAGAGGAGGACTGGTGTATGAATTTTGTGTAGTACACTTATATGGACTCATAAATGCCCTCATGATAATAACTTATTTAAGATATTAAATCTATGTAACACTATAAAAAGAATGAGAGTTGAGTCTCATTATTATTTTTTTAAAAATTTTTGATATTTTGCATTCTTTTCAAAAACAATGCCTCTCCAGTATATCCCCAGCATTTTAAAAATCATTATCTTTTCAGACAATTCTCAAATAAATGGAAACTAAAACATGGTTTTGCTCTTTATTATTATACTTGGTTAAAATGTTACTAATTTTTTTTTAAACCTTATAAAGAATGACAGGAAAATCAGGGAAGAACTGAAAAAGTATCTTTGATCTAAAAAACCATTTTTTTTCTTTAGTTTAAAATGCTCACACAAAACATGAATTAGTTTTAAGTTACTAACTTGAGAGAGAAATATAATAAAATGTTTTTCTAATGCTTTGTTATCCTTATGACTTCAACTCCAGCTCAAAAATGCAATTAATTCTGTAACTTACACTCTGTGGTGGATGTCATTCAAGCTGCGACAGCTTATTGGGTAGTTAAAAGGATAAAATCAAGTAGTCATTCTACTAATCCCTTTACAAGGAAACAGCTTTATGCATAAAAACTGGAACTTATGTGGTCATTAGCAGATGCTACATCAAGCAACCAAAAATACACACATTTAAATTCTTAAGCACAATCTATGAACACTACACAGATGGTTTCCAAGAAACTGTACCTAAATTGATTACGATAAAAATGATCTGCTGCAATTGTTTCTGTCAAAAGGGAGAACAGAATTTGTCCCAATGAGTCGCTCTGCCCACTCATGCAGAGAACCCAGCTGCTGAGACAGATGTTGCTCTAAGCACTTTATTTTAGGGTCATTAAAATGGTTACAGGGGTTAGTCATTCATTGTTTTATAAATTGTGCTTACTAGCTGAGCTCCATAGATGCTGGAAAACTTCTTTGTAGTTGATCAAAAAAGTTACATGTCATATCACATTTACCTTATGCTGGCACTAAAACTGGGTGAGGCACTTGTGCAGGACATGAATAGCGAAAAAAAATACTTTTTCTGTTTTATTTAGAAGAGCACTTATTTACTCAGACCTGACATGGCACTAAAGTAATCATCTGAAATGCAAAACCTGCCTCAAAGGCCTTCTAGCTTTCATTTTAGTTCCTTCCAATCATTAAAGAACAAGATTTTTCAATACGACTCACTGCTGTACAATCTTCCCTCTGTGGTATTATGAGGAAGTGTCAGACAAGCAAAGGCTGAAGATCAGTTGATTAGATCAGTGCGGAGTGGGTCCGTCTACCTCCCCGCTGCCTTTGCAAATGCTGCTCTTTGGCAGTTTGAGCATACTCGGGCTTTACTTAGAAATATTTGGCTAAATCTCTTCTCTGTTGGCAGGTTCTATGGTTTTCCATGGCTCATCTAATTCAGGATTGACTTAGCCATGTGCATGTGATGTATTGGTGCAGCAGCTAATGTGTCAATGAGAAACAGAACAGTAAAAAGATGAAGCTCAGTAAAAAACAGCAAGGTTGGCAGATCCAACTCCTTTTCAGATCATACTGTAGCCTTTTATAGCCTCCACTACAAAATGTAGCCAACTTCCGCTCTTTTATTTCATCCTTGTCCCTGTGTACTTGTTATTATGTCAATGGTTCGATTCATCTTCCCTAATTGGTTGCTGAACTCTGGCAGCCAAATCCTAAATTCTAGGTGGTGTTCATGGACACACTCTAAATGATATTTTTTCCACCTTTCCTTTGCACATTTAGGATAAAGTCATTCATCCAGAAAAAAACAGTGAAATGTTTTAGTGTCATTTTACCTGACTCCTTAAAACATGGCAATTTTGGCAGCGGGTTGATTTCCTGCAGTTCTGCAGGACATTAATTTCTCTCCCCTGGCTTTATTTAGATAATTATGACCTGTTCAAGTGTATATCCTCACAAATAAATAGCCTAGCATGTCTCTCGCTTTGAAAATGCACTAAAGTTACAATTTTTAAATTAAAATCAAGATATCCTCAGAAAATTCAAAAGCTGGAGGACCAAAGTTACCCAAAATCTATCGATTTCTGAGGTCAAATACCACAAAAAAAACCCCTGCTAGGTTAGAAGCCAGACAGAAGATATTGTCAGAAAACAGTCCCTGAAAATGCATGAGACTTTCAGAAGCAGGCACATTTCTTCCATTTCAACATTCACTTCAAACAAAGTCACCAGTACAAAAAGTAATTCAGCCAAGAGAGACACATTTTTACCCGACTTAATGTTAAAATATATAAATTCTTTTAGTTTCACATAAATTTGAGTTGAATTCTATCCAATCTGTATTTTGATATTGCAAAAATTCCTTGGACAGGAAATCTTTTTTTTCCCGGGATTTGATGATATCGCTCACTCATCAACTTTATCTGTATCTGGAGTAAAAAGGTGTCTTTCCTAAGTAATACCAGCTTATTATAGTTTCATGACTGGAAATTTCTTATTGTGCTTAAGATGTTAAGATTTGTTGAAACTAGTAGCTGATTTGTCTGCAAAATAAACGTAATAAGATGAGACTGTATTAGAAGCTTGGGGTCTCACAGAGTCTGATCTTCACAAAAAAATCACTTTCCCCCTCTGCTTTTGTCTCCCAGTATTGTGAGGTCTTCAGGATAACAACTGTCACTTACTCTGCTTATGAGCAATATTGGCTGTAAAGATTCTTCCCTTTTCAGGAAGAGCTTCTGAAAGGTAATGTAACATTAAATACTAAAGGACTCTCTCGTCATCTGACATGTTTTGAGGAGAGATTTAGCAGAAAAATGCAAGGCCTGAATAGAGGCAGAGATGCACTTGCAGAACAAATGTCCTTTTCAGTGTTCATGGTTCGTACTGTGCTCACAGAAGAACAGAAAGAGAAACATCCTGATGAAAAGCAAGCT
This sequence comes from Picathartes gymnocephalus, assembly GCA_013390045.1. Lineage (NCBI taxonomy): Eukaryota > Metazoa > Chordata > Aves > Passeriformes > Picathartidae > Picathartes > Picathartes gymnocephalus. The sequence goes on from WEKY01012172.1 coordinate 3,070, forward strand.
TGAGTTCTTAAGAGAGTTTTTGATATTCTGCACACCAGGCATGACAACATAAGGCTGCTCACAGCCTGGATGTCACTCCAAATTCCATTATACTTACATTAGATGCTGTTTGTTCCTCCTGCAAATGCACTGACAGATTTTTGCAACCCTGTGCATAGGGTTTTTTTTTTTTAGTGTATGAAAGGTTTGTAGTTATTTTAGCCGTGGAGTTGCTAAAAAATTATTAAAATCAAAGTTCGCTCTCATCTACCCTGAACAAAGCCAAAAAACATGTTCTTCTTTTAGAAACAAATGTATGGGAATTGGCTAGTACACCACTTGCACTAAGATGGCTGGGGCTGAAAAAAGGCTGTGATGGCTTGATACACGTTATAGAAATGAATGTATTTCTGTTTGAGAAGCCATCATGATACCTAGCCCTAATTCCCTTTTCTTTCTTGCATTCTCTTTTTGTTATATAGCATCATAGCAAGAGCTGAGATGGAAAAGAATGACATTATTTGTACTATTGTGGAGTAGCACTTATCCTGAAAAGCACGGATTTTATACAGATTGGGAAGAAGCATGTGCAATTGGAAGGAAAAAACATGTTAATAGAAGGCCAGTCTGCTGACACACTACAGCTTTTCTCAAGGTGACATTGTCTAGTGTCAAGATGAACAGTTTTTGCTGGTTTAGAGCATTGCTGAATATTTATACTTGGTCACACAGGGTCTTTCTAGTCCAGCCTACAGTCTTCAAAAGTGCATGCTTAAGATGAAGAGTAAAAATAAGGACAGCTTTTCCCTTTCTCTGAACACTCACTCAGTCTTCAACAATTTGTGGCTCTTGGACTTCCTCTGGTCCACACATCCTGCCTTCTGTGGCAACCACAAGCTAGAAACACTCTTTCTGCAGCATCAAGGGAGAAAACTTGGACCCATCAACATCCCTGTCATAACTGCCTTAGTTTGAACAGAACAGGGTTTTACCCAGATGCACACACTTGTGTCTGCCATTCTCCTTTACCCTCTACAGAAGCCACTTACAGTGGCCAAATTCAAGGCACAGAGGGGAGATTTGAATTTTGAAACTGGAGTTTGGGTACTGACTCATAGATTTGTCCCTTGAGGCTTCCCTACAGCCTCACATTCACCTTCAGTACATGTGCCCCTGCCCTCTTGTACTGTTCCCCTACACCTTCTCCAGCACTTTGTGTCTGTGTGGCTGAGCCAAGGGATTTCCCCTCTGCTTCCTACTAAGGATCTTGACCCTCCTTTTTTCTCTCCCACAATTTACTCTGCTGGGAAACCCTGCCTATACTACTATGATCCTCAAGAAAACAGCATTGTGTGAAGATATGGGATGTACCACTTTGACAATACTACTTAACCCTTCCTTCACCTGATTCAGGTCTGGCACCATTGCTCATCATTCCACTTGACCAATGCTAAGCACCCATGCTTTTGACCAGCCATGGGGGTACAGTCACTTTAGTAAGTCTTTGAGCTCTTAGGAGAGTGTGAAGCAGCTTAGATGTGCTAATGTATTTAGTGAACTTTCTGATGAGAGCAGCATTTCAGAAAGAAGCCTTTTTCAGGAGCATAGTTTGGGAAAAATAAAGTCAATGTTGGGTGATCAGTGGGACATAATATATCAAGGTGAATTTCCACAAAACAGAAGGCAGGGCCTTCCTCTGAATATTACCATGGTAAGTAATCTCAAGTTTACCATCTAGAAATATAATAATTATGACATGATTATTGATATTAGAAATCCTCAGGCAAAAGTAAGAAATCTAGAAGACATTGAGATGGTCTTCAGGAGATCCCATACATACGTATCTTTAGTTTGGAGCAATACCAGTATGGAGCTACATAAAGTGTCAACCTATCACCAAATTTAAGTCAGGTGATAGCCAGAAGGTGAGAAGTAAACATCTTTTACTCTAGCTTTTGTACCATAAATATCTTCACCATTGTGCATTCTCTCACTTAACACCCCAAATTAACTTAAATATTATTAGCTCAAATATCTGTTTAAACCTAATTCATAGAATAATAGAAAATTAAGAACATTAATAAATTTGGGCTACTCATTCACCATTGACTGAAGGATCTGAAAGCACCTGTGGCTGCGTAGGTGTGTTTTTCTACTCTTGTTGATTATCTTCTAAAGGTTTCTGATAGAAACCACATCCTCTTACCCAGTATTGGGTGGTGTTTATTAAAGATGCTGAGAGCATAAAAAGAGCAGCCCTCCCCCCAAAAACTATCTGGTACAGACATGCATGTCTAAAAGTTTCCCTGTAACTCAACTGTAAACATGACCTTTGCAAACCAACAGTACTTTCCCAACTGAAAAGGTGTGTCAGCTGCATGACAGTGTGGTATATGATTCTGCAGAGCTTTGCACTTTCACCTGTGGGTAAAGTAAATTCAAAACATGATTGTCTTTATTTAGTAATAGACAGACCCTTTTTTTTGTCAGTGCAGATAACTCTCCACAGAGCTAAGCATGTGACAACCAGATCCTGTTACTTTTAAATAACAATTTTAATACCCTGGCATTGAAGGAGTGATCATCTTCAGCACCAAGTGGAAATGCTGAGAAAATTAAGAGTTAAAATTCCCATTAATTCTGTCATTCTTTTCATTACCTCTCTTAGAGGGTTGTCATGTAAATGGTATTAATGTTGATGATTGTGAAACTTGAGGTGAGGGAAGGAGTAAATAAGTAAATCAGAAAATGCATCTTCTTTTCCCATTCCAAGAAAACTGGACTTGTTAACTTGGGAATTCCTTTTTTTCTCAATATTATCAGTAGAATTGGTACTAAAGCTCCATAAATGCAGCAGAATATGAAGACACACTTTATAAACAACTCTTAGGTAGTTAAATGTCCAGGAAAAGAACAGCATACTCAGTTCATTGTAACCCACCAGGATTTGCATTATAAGCACAGGACATTTCTGTTTAGTTGTAAATCTACTGGAATGTTTCTTTTTTCTATTAAATACATGAAATTATTATAAAAGGATATGGGAAGAGTGTTTTGTCAAGACCTGATCACTCTCTTTGTGGATACTCTTAGGAAGTCCACTGCCTTTTCCTCAGGTTGGTCTTGCATAGGTGATATATGTATGAAAAGATAATTATTGTTCTCTGTTGAAGTTGTGTCTAGCTGCCTCCAGCTGTCTTCTGACCCTATGCAAGAGTAAGCTGTGCCATAAAATGACAGACAAGGCACAAAAGTCTTAAGGAAGCCATCCACCAACCTGCCCGCAAACTTTCCAGTTTGCATGGCTGGTGATGAGTCCCTCTGGCCCTGACAGGATATGTACATTCAGTCTACAACTGTGAGGTTGTGGCTGGAATATATCCTAGCCAGTTTGTTAAAATATAAGTTATAAAAAACCAAACACACCTCCTCCCCTTTCTCCCCCTGCAGTTCTTCAGTCTTAATTTGCTGGCGTTATTGCTTACTGTGATCACATCTAAATCTTGAGGTTGAGGCCCAGCTTCACAAATGACTTAGGAGTTTAAGTCTGAGTAAGTGCCAAGTAGCTTCTATATTGCTGAATGTATCTGCAACTTGATTCCTATTGAACAGTTCCACAATTTCGTTGCTTCTATTCAGAAGGATGATACTTCATGGCAGGCTGGGGTTAGCTATTCCCCTCCACCATCCTGCCTGGGTACTCTTCATGTACAGTAAAAGCAAATACATTTGTTACACTTTGAAAGTGAACTTATGTATCTTGATTTTACGGGGATGTAGTCATGCAGAGAGATAGGAAAGAGTAGTAAATGCTCTGTCAAATCTCAGCTTAATATATTTTTCAGACATTTTATTGATTTTTTTCCTCTGAAAATAATCTTTCAAAGACTTACTGGCTATTTTGGTCCCTAAGATTTGAACTCATCACATCCAACTTTAAGATCCCAACTGAAGCAGCTGAGATAGCAGACTGATGGGCCCTTGGCTCACTGGTGGTTGGTGAAGAGGCACTTTCAGAGAACTAATTACTTTGGGTAGACTGAAGTGTGAGCTGAGGTACCCATCCACAGTTTCTGGAGTGGAGATTTTACTCTCCTTCTGTCATCCCAGAAGAACAATTTCACTTTCCTTCACTTTTTCTCTCTCATTATTTCTAACAAGACACCAGAGAAAGTGGTTGTTTGACCAGCTTCTGGATATGTAATGTGCCTAATTCTATGAAGATGGTGAAATATTCCAAAATTAGCCTTAAAAATTTTACAACAGGTGTTCCTAATAAGTTAAAGATTAATCATACAAAGCTTCAAATATGTTTATTGGAAGACAAGCAGTCTAGTTTTGGTCCAGCAGTGGGAATTTAGGGTAATAATAAGCTTTCAGATGATGCAAGGATAATAAGGTTGCTTTGATCAAGTGCAAAAACAAGGTGGTACAAAGCCTAACCAAGCGCATTATGTGACATGATGAAGAAGGGGGGAAAAGGAATACATGCTAATATGTACAAACTAAAAAAATCCAGATGGAACAAAGAACTGGAGCACCAGGTCAATTTTGGTTATAAGGAGAATACTCAGCTTAGCTCCTACAGGGCTACAGCTCTGTTTCTCCGAGATGCTATGCTGTCACTCATGCCAGAGTTGAACAGGTCTGTAGTTTTATCTGGTGAGAGAAGATACCGGCTATCTGCCTTTAACCCCCAGCTCGCTGAGGGTGAGTGTGGGCTGTTGCACCCTACTGCAGGAAACTTAAAAGAAGCACCAAGTTTTTCTCTCAGCTTTTCTCTATTTTCTCAGCAGCATCCAGCATATGGCATAAGCTATGCACAAAGCCTCCTATTCCCAGAAAACACGTCTAAAGTCTTGTAAAACAAAACAATTCAGTGAGAGAATGGTGTATCCCCTTGTCATCTGAGCTCCACAGCTCTGCGTTTTCCTGCACAATGTCTCTCCAGCTGTAGTGGGCACAAGGTTATTGATCAGGTTATTATTGCTTTCATGACATAGTTAACAAGGTCTAATGAAAGCTAGTTTGTAATACTTGCTTAATAATGTTATCAGGTTGAAGTTTATTACAGAGAGGAGAGTGAGCAGGCTGATAAAGCACCTTTGGAATTAAGACTTTTAGGTAGCTTGACAGAAGGGATGTGGTAATGCCGCCTAAATCTTGCTCTGAACTATTCAACCAGAGATCCTAAAGCACTTGTAAAACACATATCAAGGTCACATGTGGAGATTTTGGAATTGGCAAAGACTGAAAAGCAACTGAGCTGTATCACTGATGTGATGAGGCCACAGTGTTGAGAATCCAGATTAGCTTTGCTATGCTGATATAGCTGATAGCAATGGGAGGTACCCCCATTGAGGTGAACTACACCCTGAAAACGCCTTTGCTATGCACTTATCGAACACAGGGCATAGCCAAATTCTTTTCCTTCAGCAGTACTAAATCTACCTCTCCCAACCCTCGATCCTGTGATATGGTGGTCAGACTAGCAGCACTCTCTTTTTGAAGTATATTCAAAATTATGATATGAGGATTACACAGATTTTCTAGTATAAAAGTAGTTGATATGCAACTTAGATACTAAAGGAGATTTTCACCTGCTCTAAGTGGACAGAACTGTTTGAATCTTAAGTTCTAAAAGTAAGTCCAACAAGGAGCTATGGAAAAACTAACCCATTTATTTATGTAGTCTACCTGGTCTATGTTCCCTGATAAAATCATTCAAAGGACAAATGTTGTCTTAACCCAAAAAATTGTATTCAAACTAATTTTATTAAAATGGATCGTCTCTTATAGCATACAGTTTGAAATTTATGTAGAAATACTTGTAAAACAGTTAAGTATATTCTGGACTAGAAATCTATATATCCTTTTGCCTTGTGGAGTGGAAGTGATGGCTTTGTAACATGCTCCAGTACTGCAGCATGCAAACTTTGCTATTTTTTAATCAGTAAGACAGTACCAGGTGGCCAGATGAGCTAAACAAATTGTGTCCCACCAAAGACTCCACGGAAGTTGCTCAGTTTTATTGGAATTTAATTAGTTTTATAAGAATGGTGTGAAAATTTTTCTATATTTACCTTTTAATTAACATCCTACATCTTTCCATCCTAGTAGTGTTCTGTGGCTCTTTCACTGTTTGTACCAATGGGGTCTGTCCTGTCCTCATGGAAAGCCATCTCAAATTACCACTGTGGGAACAAGACTGAGATTCAGTGCAAGTTATAAAATGCCTGCCATGATACGGTCTTCCCATGATGTTAAAGGAGTCAGCCCTACAACGCTTCCCAGGGATGGAGAGTTTACAAGCAGAGCACAACGTGGAAGGTCTTCAGTATTCACACTGCAACTTTACTATGGTGATATAGAAGGATTGAAAGGCAGCTTAGGTGAAATAATCCTCATTCTATTGGCTTTTCTTCAGGAGCTTTTGAAATGGTAAATATTGATGACTTGGTTTTGCTGTTTTAAATCACACTAGCATTTGGAGATTATTCTGCTGCCACTGAAGTCAATGGTGAATCTTGGACAGAGCCTGCCTGCTTGCTTCACATCAGCTATCACACAGCTGCTGGATGATAATAGCTGTCAGAAAACAACAACCTGAGCTGAATGTGAACCAGCAAAATTTTACACAGTTCGTTTCCAATGCCACAAGTTGGTTTTTTACCATGTCAAATTGTGGATTTTAGTGTATATCTCCAGAAAACTGTCCTTTCTGCATCTATTTTCCTGGGTAACACATTTACATGCTTATTGATGCCATCCTAATATTAGCAAGGGTACTAATGACTAGTAATTGATTCCCTCCACTTGAGAATAGATACGCCTGTTGGCTGAACTCTTGGCGTCTTGTAGTAAAGCATCAGAGAGGAAAAAAAACCACTCCATAAAATTACAGAATGAGAAATTTGTCACCCAAAATACCATGTCTGGGTTCAGTTTTTCTCTCTGTTTGTACTACCAAGATGATAACAGGAGTGGGAAGACTATTAGAACAATTGTTTTCTTCTCAAAGTAAGTTTCAGTATCAAGGCATTATTTCTGTGTAACTGGATAATAAGTTTCTGTATACAGATAAGTAGAAGAAATCTTATCACATTGTCTCTATAAATTAAAAAGTAAAGTTATATTAGAACCTTGGGGTAATACTGAATAGGTAAGTGTCCTAATCCAGTTAAAGATATTGAAATCACATGGATCAAAATGGCAATTAGAGCAGGTCTTGTGTCAGCTTGTTAAAGTATTTAATGTCTAACTTTTGCGGGTGTTTTCCATAGTGACTGTCGCCTACAATGGACAGAATAAGGAGCTTTTAAGAAAACAGTAGTGGATAGTATTCACTGCTTTGGTCATAGCAAACTGACTGCACAGAGTTCAGTGCCCTCAAGTATTTCTTAATCGAATATTTTGTGTCGTATATTTACAGGGCAATTTAGCCATCAGATGATAAAACATCTAAAACAAAATAGAGACTTGCAGTAACAACTAGAATGTCAATATATTCATAATCAAGCTGTCTTCCCAGCAAGATTCTCAATGAGAAAAGCATTTATAAAAGGGGTGCCATAGGCAAAATTCTCATTAATGAGGTTAATTCAGTTCATGTGCTGAAATTTAAATTATGTGGAATATTCAGATTAATTCAAACAAACATTAATACAGAAAGCAAAATGCAGTATAAATACAAGTGAGTCAATATTAGTTTCATTTTGATGGAACAAATATCACAAATATTGGAAAATCAAACTGGAAATCCTTGCCTTGCAGGGATTTTTTGAAGCAATATGTTGAAAGACTGTATTGTCTCCACAAAAGTCTGTTATACTTTTTAAAGAAAAGCCTGCAATTTGCCACGCCATTTCTGTTGTCTTTTTTTAAATATTTGCACATATTCAGTAATCGTCTGACATCTCAGCTAAAATTATAGCCATATTGTTGTCAAATTGAAAGAAATTAGACATGTTATAAATTAGAAATGTCTCTCGCACCAGTTCTCTTCCTAATGGGATTCAGCTGAAGTTTCCAGTGCAGATGAAAATGACGTGTAATGCAGACAGCAAATATGGCTGAGCAGAACTTATTCTGCTTCTGACTTTTGCAAGGGTCCAACAGGCCTGATTACAAGCCGAGAGTTTGCGGAAGGCTTTGCCATTTGGCATTTTGCAGTCCTGTGGGGCACTGGGGAATCAAATGTACCTCCCCTTTAGGCTAGATGGATTATAGAGGATGACTGACATCTGGTGTTGAGGGAATGGACACTTGGTTTTCCACGGTCACAGTAAGCTGCTCCAGCTGGAAAGGTTGTTGGGTCGGATGGCAAGGAGCAGCAGATGAATTCCAAGGCAGGCTGATCATTTTACAGCTCAGTGAGCAGTGTGTACTGTGCTGGACACTTTGAGGTCTTTTCAAAGAATTCTGAGGAGGATTTAAATGCTGCAAATGACAAACACTTTAAAATATCCACAAGGTATGAACTTGAGAGAATATTGAGTGATCAGTAATTATTGATCCTATATTCTACGATTCCACAATCCCAAATATCACAGTATGAGGCATTAGAGTATGAGCTTTCTAGAGGACAACATTGTGAAGCATATTTAGTGATTAGTTATACTTGCTATTATCATTGGTATTATTCCCTTCACCACCAGGCCACACACACCACAGCATCAAGGTGAAATATCAGTCACCAGTAATTAGGTATAGGTTATGGCCATACTGAATCTCATGTCAAACAGCAGTTTGCTTTGGAGGGTTATGGGCACAGGACAGCAGATGGTGTAGACATAAATATGTCCAAACTGCCCTTCCAGCAACTGATATGTACTAAACCACTCTGTTAACAGGGCTGCAACTCGAGTATTCTCTTCTGGTTTATTTTTTGTGTGCATTTATTTAAATCAGTCTTTGTCTTAAAGTGTACATGTTATCATTTTAGGCATTTTCCTTGTTTCCCCTGGAAGAGGAGCAAATCATCTCTGAATACTGCTCAAGTCTGAACTGTCACTGTAGAAATGCATTTCTTCAACACCACAGTGCAGGTCAGACACCTCTGAACTAGCCACTCAAGTGACAGAAATCACCTGAACGTTCAGAAATATGCTTTCATTATTGTCCTCATTATATGCAGATACAAAAAGTGATACTACAGAAATCTAATAGTCCACTTCATTATATGCATACACACACTGAAAATATATGCAGAATTGTATATAGACGTTTGAAAATGTACCATGTAATAAGCAAATAGTTTAAATACCAGATAGGGAAAAACAGAATAGCAATTCAGAAACAATGACCAAAAGAAATTGTTACAAGTTAAACCAATGTACTGCAGAATAGGGAAAAATCCAGCTACAGATATATGTTTTTTAAATGAAGATGAATGTGTAATTTAACTGTAATTTAACACCAAAATTGGAAGGAGAGAAATACAAGAGAAAAGACTGAAATGTGTCTTTACATGTCCAAGAAACATTTGAAAAGTAGGTTACTTTCAACACATTGTACAATCAATATCTGGAAGTGAAGAAGAGGAGAATTCATGTAAAAGCCATGCATCTGCTTTAAGACAGTCTCCTGCACTTTGTCCTTAAAGCAATGGAGCCTTCAGAGGATTGATTATCTCTTCCTAAGACAGGTTTAGCAACAGGTGAAACTGATCTTTCTCCAGGGGTGTCCCTATTTATTTATTGATGATAGGAGGAGATTACATAGGTAGTCAGACTAATGACAATTCTTTCTGAGAAATCTGGCCCAAGTCAGAGAATAGAAGCTGTCAATAATGAAACATAGACATCTAAAAGAAAATCTATGTTTTGGCCATGCCAGATCTTCCAGTCCAACTTTTGACTGAGTATTTTAATGATATGTTTACAAGTAAGCTTTCATGTGCTCTTTGAGTCTTCCTCCTGTAATTTCTATATTCTAATTATTGTAATTATAGTCAGTATGCACACTAATGCAATCCTAAAAGTGCTTTTGATGTGTGTTTATTTCACAGCATTTCTAAGATTTTATACTTCTCTGAGGCAAATGGTTGTGGGACTAACATCAATTTGCATTACTATGGACAACTGAATCAGAACCAAGCTCAATGTCAAAAATTCTTCTCCTTGTGTCTGAGAAAAGACTACTGTTCTTGATGTGTCTCACACCTGCTACCTCCAGCTTGAGGGAAAAAAGATAAGTGAATGGACTTGATTTCATTTCTCAGCCTGCAGTATATTGAAGCAAAAATTAATGCAGAAGTCGAGGGGGATGTCTGCTGTGACTTACATTTTCTAAATTAAACTTAGCCAGCATTTTGGTAATGAGTGATTTAGGAGAGCACACAGGAAGGATAAGCAGAAATAACATGATGAAATGCAGTTTTACACTGTCCATCTAAAGAGTGAGATTGACAAAACTCCAGTCTTCCAAACACAGAATTCTGAACACGTGGGATTGTGTCCACTGTCCTGTAAATATTCTGTCTTGTTACAGGAAGTAGCTCAGTTTGAATTCATTCTGACTACAGGAAAACCTCTTGGTGCCTGTATAATCAGTACCTCTTGCGCTTTATTTTCATAGAATCATATGATGATTCAGTTGGAAGGGATTTTTGCTGTTCAGAGCAGAGTAAGCTATGGCACCAGGTCAGGTGGCACAAGGCTTTACCTACCTAGGTCTTTAGAACTTCCAAAACTTTCCAGACAACCTGCTTGACTGCTTGACGCTCTGTGTGGTGAAAATTTTTCCTTATATCCATATTGAATCTCTTTTATTGAAATTTGGGCTTGTTGCTTTTAGCCTTACAGCATGCAACTCAGGACTTTTTGATAACCTCCCAGCAGGTACCGGAGGGTGCTGTTAGGCACCCTGAAGCTGTGTTTTTTCAAGGGTCCACAATGCACAAACCCAGTATCCTCAGCCCCACTCACAGGGTTAGTGCTCCAGCCCTGGCCAGATTGTTTGTGTTCATTGAACTCACTCCAGTTTTACAATATCTTCCTTATATTCAGGGCCCTAAACTATATGCAGTGTCTAGATGTGGTGTAACAAGTACTGATCAGAGCAAGATAACCCTTTGCTCCAGGTTGTGCTTCTACTCACAGAGCCCAGGATGCTGTTGGAGGTCTTTGCTGCTGGGGGACACAGCTGGCCAATGTCCACCTTGCGCTCACCAGCACCCCCAGGTCCTGTAAACACAGACGTTTCAAGGTCTTGAATACATCAAGAGTTTAATTGCCCTGCCCAGCTTCCTTTGGGACCCCCAGCTGCTCTTCCTGTCCAAGACTTGATTTCAGCCCAGTCAGGCTCCGACAGCCCCTGTAGTGAGCCCACAGCAGTGGCAGGCTCCAGCCCTTCCTCTGCTCCTTTGCTGCCTGCCTGGATGCCCCAGCTGTGCCCTGGGCCCCATTCATCTCTTGCTCTGTCGGAGTCTGTCAGGACCCCGTTACCAGCTCCATGGGACTGTTCCCCATGGGAGAGGGTACGGCCAGCACTGGGCCTCCCTCAGCTCCAGCTCCCTGGCCCTGGGGATGCTGCTGGGCCACACTGCTCCTTGACAAAATACATCCCTGACAGGCAGCCCTGGCTTGTGTTTCTGCCAAGGTTTCTTCCTTCCCAGATCCAGAATTTTGCGTTTGTCCTCACTGAATTTCACAAGGCTCCTGGTGGCCCACTCCTCCAACCTGGCTAGATCTCTCAGACTGGCAGCCTTGCCATTTTCCTTCATAATGTATGCATGCAAACTATACACATATATACATAAATGCATCACTGCCCTACATTTTAGAGTATCAAAATGGCTTAAATGATCTGTCACCCTTCACAACTATATATGCTTCTAAAAGAAGCACAGTGCTAATGAAATTCTGTACAATAACTGTGCTGTCTACTGTGTTTGACATGTAAAAAATAACTCTCCTAATTCTGAAGTGAATAATGCCCTTCCCATTCTCAGTTCTGTAAAGGAGAAAAAAACTAGTATGTTACATTGGCTCATGCTTTTTAAAAGCAGAATAAATAATGAAGCAGTTGCAATGTTTACTGACATTTGTAGATGTCTTGTAGGTATATGAAATTGTTGTGGCTAAATTTAATTTCAGCATTTGGTTAAGAACCCAGTGATTTTTTACTTTATGGCTGTGAATTTTTCTGCACCATTTTGGCAGCATGCTCTTCTACTTAGAAAATGATATGTGACCCCTATGGCAGGACATGTTTCCCAATGATATCAAACAAGTCTTATTTTAGAGTTTCTGGATGAAGATAAAGAATTACTTTTAGAAAGATCATATTCTGCACAGAGAGTGTTATTGAACTTTATATATTTCTTTAGTTATCTAGAAAGATCAGATCAAAGACATAGAGAAGACTTCACTTTCCTAAAGATTTATTACTTCCTTGTAAGATGATTTTTTTATATTATTTGTAAGTATCTGAAATATCAACATTGTTTTTGCTTTTTTTTTTCTGAATTGCAAATGAAATTTTTTAAAATGGTCATAAGAACTGGTGAACTTCTCACAAAAGAAATATGACAAAATCACAAAACATGCTGAGTCAAAAAGGAGCCACAAGGGACAATTATGGTTAGACTGTACCTTGATGATGTAAAAGATTCAGGATTAATGCCTCACTTCAAATGGAAAAAAAAAAATCAAAAAAGGCTTAAAACAGTTCAAAAGGCTTTTGTCTTTTTTCCATAGTTTACAGGATAGCTAAGCTATTAATTAAGGCAGTTTAGTTAACTTCCTCAAATAAGTCATGGTGAATTGGATGTTTTTTATCCACAGAATACTTAATTAAATGATATCAAACGGTTGCAGAGGATGAGATAAAATACCTTTGAGTCTAGAAAAAAGTACTTTCCTGCTATGCGACCTAAGTCCAGATCCTTATTTTGAATCAATTAGATGAGAACTCTGCATTCCAGATGAGTGTCCTATGTGGTTTCTGTTCTTTACCTCTCCAGAAGATGGGTTCTGACCCTGAGGTATGTTAATAATAACATAAAGCACTAAGCTACTACAAAATGTTTTGCTTCGGGTAAAAACGCATTGTCCAGTTAGCAAACATAGAGATGTACTTTTTTCCTGCTAATTAGCTACTGACCAGCTACTGTTGTGAAGGACATCATGTAAGTACGCGTGGACAGGATAGGTCTCTGCCCAAAAGAGAACAAAGGTGCTAAAAAGGCAATATTATCTGCCTTTTTACAGAGATAGAAGAGAGGGATAGAAAGTGCAAGTCGCCTGTGGCTGAACCCGACATTCAGTCCAGATATTCAGAATCCCTGCTCTCTGCACAACCCCAAGGCTGTCCCTAATATTAACATTTGTTTAATTCTCTTGCAACTAGCTTACATGAGATCATCAACTAGACAAAGATTAAAGAAATGTATACCAGCTCCACTAAAAACAGAATACTGTGCCCACTCAACAAAATAAGTTTAGGTATATCTTTGTGAACATAAAATGATACAAGATGTAAAAATAGTCAGATGAGTTATAATAGCTTTAAATCCACTACTCAGTTTTATTTTTAGAAATTCCTCTCTTCATAAAGTCAGGTTGTAAGCTTGATTTTACTTTACCATGTGATCCCACTCTGGTGTAAATATCTTTAGAAATAAAGGGAAAGGAAAAATGAAAATACAGAGGCACAACAAAAATTCACAAAGTACTTTGAAGAGAATATCACCAAAGTTCTGTACAAGAAATGTAGCATTTTGAGTGGCTTCTCATGCCTTTCCATTTGGTTTGTGAAAATTATCTAAAGTTTATGCATGCTGCTTCTATATCTTCTGTAACAATTTGAGAGACTTTATGATGCTGTAATTTAAAAGAAAGTGTCTGTCTTACAAACATTTTCCCCATTTCCCAACTGTCTTGTTATTTCTAGGGAGCACTCAGCAGTACATGCAACTGCATATAAATTCCTGTTCTTGCAACGGATAAGACCTGTTAAACTGAAAACAACATTCAAATCTGAGGGATACAAAGAAGCCAAATGTTGTTTGTTGGGTTTGGTTTTTCCTGTTATTCCTCCTTACAAGCAGCTCTTAAAAAATTCAGTGATTCTGTAGTAGTCCAAAGCTCTTCAGTAATTGTAAGCCTGGTGTGGAAGCACAGCACAGAATAGGTCAGGCATTTTCCAGTAAAGTAGGCTTTCATGTTGGACGGACATGCAGTAATGTCAACAAGCTTCCAACTGGCTTGTCTCAGAAACCTGACTGGTCTCTTTCCAGTTCACTTTTGCCTGCAGGTGTCCAAGGCTTTGTGGGGACTGTCCTGGGTTAAAACACTTTGTAGTGTCCCAGCTTTGCAGCCCCAGGCATCCTCGGCATTGAGACAGTTTCCAGGCTTGCTAAATCTTCCAGGTTTGGACCTAAAGCTTCCCATTGTCCTAGTGTGGCACAAGACTGCACGGGAAGCTGTAACTGATGGATTAATGTGACTTATCTTTAGACACCTACATGAGGCACCTAAATTAGAAACTGTCAGTATGGGAGATAGGGACCTACAGACTGCAGCTGAAATTGTTGCTGGATTAGATCTCCAGATTTCAATTTAATGTAAAACAAAGTCTATAATCCATATCCATAGACATATTATCATCTACAATAAGATTTCTTAGGCCTCTCCTCCAAATTTTGTATTTTATTTTTTGAAAAAAATCCACATCCTCCCTCCCAAATTTATAGTAGAACATTTCTAAATGGCAACCCCTTTCTTTCCCGTTCCTTAATTTAAGCAGATAAATTTTGAGGTTCTAGATTAAAGCATTAAGTTTCATTTAAAAGAAAAATGGGACAGAACTGTGCCATACAACACTATCTTAAAATGCAAGTGTGTAAGAGGATAGTAAGGACAGTTTTCACTGTTATTTTCATATTGTTCTTTCTACTGGCTTTTTTAGGGGTAGAGCACAAGTCCTTAGGGATTTTTTCAAGAAACCATCTCTCTATTCCCCTTAGCAGCTGCAAGAAGATCTTTAAAATGGCATATGTTTCTGATTGATTTTTCCCTGTTGTTGATGCCTTGGATGTTTGATTCAGATAATTAATCCAAACTGCAAAAGCACAGAAGTACAGACCACAGATATTGATTTTAATCTGTGGTTTGCCGTTGTCCAGAATTGAGGATTATTATTTTGGGCTTGTCCATAACATACTTAGCTAGCCTGGGAAGTCTAGAAATTTGACTGTAAATCTTGAGAGTACAAACCATGCTCTGCTATTTCCAGAATTTTGAGGTATGGTGATACCAAAGATACTGCACAAATTACCACATCTCTGAACTTCGATCCTTCTGTTCCTCAGCATAGTTGAAGGACATTAAAAATATAGTAATGACTGTAAAAGCTCCGTTGCTTAAAGAGCATTTTCTTGTCTTTGAGAACTTTTCTAGTCATACATTAGCTGGAAAAAAAAGAAAGGTGTTCTGCTTTCAGCTGATGTTTAATCCAAATATTACAAGTTTTCTTCCTCCAAGTTGAAGCAGTGTGTATAAGTTTTAGTCAATGTCTTTTGAATCTGCACTCGCAGAGCCAGACTCCCTGGTAGAGTTTTTCTTCTTTGTGCCACTTCAGCAATGAAAAGCATTCGGATGCCTGGTTAAATATGCAGTCCAGCTCAGATTCATAATTCTTCTGCACAGACAGCATGGCTCAAGATATCTGGACAGTTACAGTGTGCATGACCTGTCTGCTCTCTGCTGCTCTTGTGCATTGATGATTCAGACCCTGCTTAGGCTTTGAAGAGAGAAGTATGAGCTCTACAATAAATGATGATTCCAAATAAAAAAGGCTTAGATCCCTTCCTTTGAGAGCTTGGCCAAAGCATGCTTAAGAGGCCAGCCTATAATTTAAAAAATAAGGAAAACTCTGGAATGGGTCAGCACAGCCCTTTTATAGTTTAAATATTATGCTGGTTTGGATTTTGGCATTCTTTGGGATTTCATCTATTGCTCAGTGCCAACTGATAGCCTGCGAGTTGAATCAGTATGCAGCTGACTTGTGGTCCCATCCTTTTTTCCACTAGATTGCTGTGGAACTTATGGTTCTCATTTGAGCTTGTTTTTATACTTTTGCCAGTTGTTGAATATTTCCCCATTCCCTTTTGTCAATAGGATTTAATATATTTTATGTTTGGCGTTTTTAATGAATATCTCTTTTGCTTAGCATTTTTCCAACACTGTAGGCAGAATTTCTTACTCCTTCTAATGTTTCTGAAATAGGATGGTACTTTGAAGTAAGATGTTTTAAACTGATTACTGGTCATCATCTGTTTTAGAAATATTTTACTGGTTTCGTTTTCATGGCTTTTCCTGATTTCTTAGACAAATATACTATACCTACTACACAAGCATTCAATCACAGATTCTTTACTTCTCCAGGGTTTCCTGTATGTTTTATCCCATTGGTCTAAACCATGTGAAGCAGAAAACCAGAGATGAATATTATTGAATATTATTCCTAGAACATAAGTAACTCATGCCACATCTATATCTTAACATGTGTTGTGGTTTATTCCTGGCAGGGAGCTCACTGTCACACAGTTACATACTTTTTCCACAAAATAGGATGAGGGAAGGAATCAAAAGAGTAAAGATGAGACAACTCATGGGCTGAGTAAAAAGCAATGTAATAGGTAAAGTGAATGCTGTGCATGCAAGGCAAGAAAAAAAAGTTAATTCACTGCTTCGCATCAGCAGGTAGGAAAACAGGGCTCCATCACATGTAACCCTAACCCTAATCCTAGCCATAACTTGGGAAGAGAAATGCTATAGCTTTGACGAGTGTCCCTCTTTCCTTCTTTTTCTCGAGCTCTATATGCTGAGCATGTTGCCACATGGTATGGGATATCAGCTGGGGTCAGCTGTCCTCACTCTGTCCCCTCCCAGCTCCTTGTGCACCCAAAGCCTCCTTCCTGGTGAGGTGGGATGAGAAGCAGAAAAGGCCTTGGCTCTGTGCAAGCACTGCTCAGCAACAACTAACTATTGCTTCCAGCACAAATCCAAAACACAGCCCCATACCAGCTACTGTGAAAAAACTTACCCCAGCCAAACCCGGTACAATCTGTCACCTATTTTCATAAACAGTGCTGTGATCCTGTCCTGAGAGGCATAAGGTTTAAGTGGGAAGTAAAGCATGTATAACTTTGCTAACTATGAAAAAAAAACCTTTATCCTCACACATCACATTTCAACTTCTCCTACCCATTGTTGGGAATGAATGTTTTAAGATCGTTTAAGGAATCTCACGCAAAAGTATAGGCAAAACCAGGTTTAATATAAAAACAAAAGCATGACAAAGTTAGTTGTCAAGACACACTGTACTGCCTACTAGTTTGTTAAAGCACACAGAGAAAAAGCCAACAAAAATCCAAAATAAATCAATCCAAACCAACATAACCCTAAAAGTATCTAGGTAGACGCTGGGGGTGGGGGGGAGGGGTACAGCAGGGGAAGGGTTGAGGGAACAGAAATGGATAGGAAAAGGTAAAGATAAAAAAAAGGAATATGGAAGATCCTCCTATTAAGTCACAAGGTTCAGAGTACACTGACGTGCTAAACTGAGCGTAAATTGACCAAGAGTTTATGCTTAAAGGCCCAACAGCACTTAACAGCACTTAATTTATAGCTTAAGTTAAATGATTTAGCAAAGGATTAATGCAGCATTTACTTATCACAACAGTAACTTACAGGTCTGACTTGCTACAAAGTTAAACTTCTTAAGAATCTATGAGAACAATATTCCTAAGTACATTTGCTTGGCACATTCACACTCACACGCACACAGACATAAATAGTCTGTTCACATGTGAAGAATTCCCCTTGAATTCAGTGGAATTTGGATGCCTTTGCATCTTCTCAAGGAACAAAGTGCTGAGCCTCGAGGAGTGGGAGTATCAGCCCAGGATCTGTTGTTTTCAGTGATCCTTTGAGTACAGCAAACTTGAGAGGTCTCTGGCCCTGAGAGGGAGATGTTGGCCACAGCCCACTGTGGTGCAGAAGAGCTCCAAGGGTCTCGCTTTGGGCTGCTGTTTATAGGGTTGCAAGAGAGTTGGCTTTAGTCAAAGTAGTTTTCCATCCTGGCAGCAATTCAGGTCGGTAACTTTCTTTGAAAGTTTGATAATGAAAATAATATTCTATTTGGGTTGCTATTCAGGCAAGAAAAATAAGTTTCGAAGGCTGTTTGTTAAAACATAGGAGCTCGTTAGACAGCACAAGTTCCTGGTAGCAGACACTGTTTCTGATAAGCTCAAGAGGAGCTGAGCCCAGCTGCTGCTCATCAAGGCCAAGGACTAGGAAACATTTCTCAGATCATAGTGTGGCCTGGGGAGGGGGGTGAATGGACCACCATGCTCATTTAGGGATTATAACAGTTTATTTGGAAGTGTTTTTTATATTTGAAGTGGGGTTTCACAGAAAGCAGTCCAGAGATATTGTGACGAGATGATAATTATAATTATTATTGCAATTTTAATAATACAATTGCACAAAATACTTTGCTATTTCTCCTTAATAATTTTCTGAGGAAGAAACTGGCATGGGCTAAAAACATTATCTGCATCTTGAGGACTTTTACAGCCTTTATATTTTCTAATAAGAAATTTTACTTCACTAATACTAATTATTAAAAATAGATAAATAGATGACTGAGATATTAGACATTGGAGAAGTGAGGGGGTTTTTTAAATTAAGAAAATATTGGGTTTTTCTAGTCATTCTATTTCTAATATATATTCTAATTAATTAATTTTATTAGGACTGATAATGAATATTAATTTTTATTTTGAAGTGGTGGCTTGGTTGCTCACTGGTATCCATTTTTTCCATAGAGGTGATCCAAAATTCTGTCTCTGATTAAAATATGTAATTGTAACTTAGTTAGTTGTTTATTCAGCATGTCACTCTTAATTCATGTCATGATCTAAGTGGAAATTTATAAGTTTTCTGCTTTAGAAGTTATAAAATTGGAAAAGCCATATTGATTTTGGATCTTCTGCTGTGTTTGGCTTAAGATTTTGGTGTACTTTGTTGAGTTTGGAAAGTTGATTTTAATATATCTCTGAAAAAGGTCTTAGCATGTTTGGGGATAAATTCTGGCCCTACTGATGCTCGTGGCGGGACTCCAATTGAACATTAGCAGAGTAGGATTTCATTCTTGCAGTATACCAAGTTTTGACATCCATATTAAGAGGAAGTGAATCACATTCTAGAAGTACTTATTTTCCCTATTGACTAAAGAAGAAATCTACCACAGATGTATCTGAAGTTAGGTGAGGTGAACTCTAAAAGTTACTGAGCCTTCTATCTTTTCATTGCACTACAGAAATATGAAATATATATAAAACAAAGCCCTCAGAAATGCTGCTTATAGTTGTATTTTTATATTAGCTACGATCTTGGTTATAATCCATGACTTTTTTTCCCAGAAGGTTGACAAACACAACAAGAAGCTTTCTAATAGAAAGAGCTTAAGAAGGCTTAAGCTCAAACTTTGACCTAGCAGTCAAAACACACACGTATACATGCACATAAAACTGTGTAGAGAAATTAGAATCCACTATTGTCAGTAGATAGAGAGGGCTCTTGTGTCACCTTAGGTCATTCTGTTGTTACACAACTTCATATACAAAAGTTTTAAAGATGGATTTGAAGGGGGATGTTTAAGTTTTGAGGGAATATTTATAATAATATCAGTATAAAAATTAAGCTTGAAATAAAATGTGAGATTTAGGAACTGAAGGCAACTGGTTGGCAACACTTGGAAGTGGTAGGATGAATTAGCAAAAAAGGAACTTGTTTCTTGAGCTGTTTTATGGAACAGCAAATGGGAAGACACAAAAAGAGAAATAATAGAAATAAAATGATGAACAAAGAACTGCATTATTCTGAATAAAGCAATTTGTGCTGAATCAGAATAAAAGATGTCATCACATGAAAGACATAAGTCTTACCTTCATGTATGGGCTATAAGGCTGTATTTTATATTTTAGGCATATTATTTGGGTGTAATCTTGAAGATAGCAGAGAAAAAATGGAGCAGAGAATGAAAACTCAGTGATATCTTAATTAATCTAAAAATTTATAGAATAGAATAGAAGTGCAGATCTGTGAAACAACAGAATAGTGATGCTGGTAGAATTTGTTTCCTTAGGGACATGAAAAAAAGGGCAAGAGAGAGGAATTGGAGACAATAAACAATATTAAAAATATCAAACAAACAACAAAAAACAAGAACACAGCAAAGAGAAGAAACAGGAGAGATCAGAAAGAAAACCAAGAAAGATGGAGCTGGTGATGGTGTTCTATGAACTGGCAGGTCTGGCAAAATGAAAGTTCAGAACATGCTCAAAAAATTTGCTAGGAGTGATCACTTCTTAACTACAAGGAGATTCATAGGGGGGAAAGGCAAGGTGGGTGTAAAAAAGAACATTTTAGGTGGTAAATGATGAAAAAAAAGCTACTGAACCTTTGCAATAGGCCAGAAATTAGGAGAGATTTTTCTTAAAAAATACACAAACTTCTATATCTGTAAGAAGAGAGCAGGACAAAAAAACCCAACTAAGGAGAGAGCCAAGTGGTGAGGGGGTAGGGGGAGGTTAAAAGCTTTATGTCTTAGAAAAAGACAAAGAGGACCCATGCAAAATAAGAAACTGAGAAGAAAGGAGAAGGTCAGAGATGGTGTCCAACAGGGAGAAGTCACCTTTAGAAAATTCTAGGTATGCCCTGGCATCTGATTCATTTAACTACAGATATGAATGTACGTACACAGCAAAAGTAAAATATTTCATCTTACCACACTGTAAGTGGAAACTTTTTTCCTATGAAAGGAGAAAAATCATTATTTCGCTTGGCACACACTAATAACATTAATCATGGTGAACTCTTTTAGTATTACTGCAAGTATAATATAATCCACCAGGAATTCCACTGTAATTAAACTAATTTCATCCATATTTGTTACTTTATATTGACATTTCTTTTTCTTTTCTTTCTGATCTGCTTGCAGCATGCTTTACACATTCATCACAAAGGTCATCATAGTTTAATGTATTCAATAGAAAATTTTTAATGGGAAATGCGACAGTTTATAAAATAAAAGGATATTGTCTCTATTGGCCAGTAATGACATTTCAAATTTGACTATCCTCTATTTCTTCTTCATGGCAGTGCGGAGTTGTCTCAGCTCCACAGAGACTTGGTGCTGCTATCCAGATTGTACTAGTGACTACAGAAAATTAGACTCATCCTAGTCTGGACAAAAAAAACCCCAAGAACTTCCATATTTCTATTTGATATCTATTCAGTCATCTCAGAAGTGAATTGAATTGAAGTGTCTCTGTACCACTTCTAACATACCTTTAAGAAGCAAGACTCTGCCCTTCAGCACCAGGAAAACTGAGTTTCTATGATTTTACATTTCATCTCTATGATTGCTAAATACAAACCACAAGTTACACATCAACTTAAATTCCAGTTTTGGTTCTGTGTTCACATAAATAAGTGATTTGATCATGGATATGGTTAGGTGAAAGCCTATTAGGCTAGAAAAATGCTTGCTCTCATATAATAGGGAAAAAACCCAAGGATCTCCAGCATGTTATTGCAAATTTAGTGGCATGGGGGTTCCATTCTAGTTGCAGAGCTCTGGATAAATGGTGACTTACAGTAAAGATTTAGAAAGGCCTCTGAACATTAAATGCAGCTATCAAGCAGAGACAATGTAGCCTTGAATTAAAGGATAAGCATGCCCCTGAGACTAAATGTTCTGTGCCCTGGAGATAATAAAATTAAACTTACTCATGATCTAATGTAAATAGAAAATATTCCAGAATCAAAATTACTCCAAAACATTCTGATATGCCTTGTATTTTAGCTTAGCAGTGTCAGCTGACATGGAAAAGTATCAACAGTTACATAAATTTGTGGAAACCACTACTATCCAAATATCTCTCTTTGGAAATCTAGGTCATTCAGTCATAAACGGCATTAGAAATATAGTAATCTTCAACCTTCAACCTACCCAAAAGAATCTTTTTTCAAAGGTGGAGCAGTGACCTACTTCTTTCCTACAATAACTGAGTAGCTAGAAAACACTGGAAAAAGGAAATTTAAGTTGTAACTCTTGAACACGTGAGGGGGTTTAACTCATAACACTTAGATATCAGGAGCGTAACTTAATCACCTCAGTATGAGATATTTGGGAAATGGAATAAGTGCAGTATCCCCTCTGTTGACAGTGGGGTGGACGTGGAACAAGTAAAAGAAGGCCATATTCCCATGGGAAGGAACAGATTAGAGTCCCTGATCTTGGTTCTTGAAATATTCTCTCCACTATGATTTTCAAATAAAGTAGAAATTGTGTTCTTCGGATGTCAGGTTAAGGTGTCTGCATTTATCTGTCCTCATGTAGGTGTCCATAAGCAATCTAAATAAGACAACTGTTCCTAAAGCTGTTGGAATTGTAGTCAGCACAGTCAGCAGGACCCCTGGCACAGCTGGTAGAATGCCTGCTCTAGAAAGAAGCCAATCACTCCCCAGGGTTATGTGATCCAAACTCTTTTGTACATCTGATACCTTAATCTGTAAACTGGCTGCCTTACAGTAACCCTGAGGCTCCTGGAAGCAGGACACTTCCCTGCCCGAGGCTCAGGAGCCCTGTGGCTACTTTGAGCTCCCTTCCTGCCCTGCCTCTTTGTGTCCTGTGTCTCTCATGCACCAAACTCCTCTGCAGCAATGGTTTGAGGGAAAGCAAACTTTTTACCTCAGGCAGGTAAAAAGTCAATCACGTGGCTGGGAAAAGTGGGAACTGCACATAGAAATCTGCTCAGGCTGAGGAGAATCTCGACTCCAAGGCTCACAGTTCCCAGGTAATTGTTAATTGCTAAATAAAGGATGGGGTTCGACTTCTCCTTTAGTCAGTAAGCAGATACACCAAAGGTGTGTATCATAATGAGGAGGTTTGGTGCATAGCTAGCAACTAAGCTGGGCAGGATGCCAGCACTGATTTACTCAAACCTGAAGTACAGAAAAGCTTGGAAAGAAAATATATATTTTTGCATTTCTCTTTCCTTTTTCTTTTGCAGTCTTACAGTCTATATTGTAAAATAAGTGGTCATTTACCAAATTGTTTTTCATGGAAGTCAGGTCCTTGCACTGCAACTTAAGACAGGATTTGGGAGAGCTCATCTATCCTAGAAGGTACAGAGTTAGTAGACCTGCCTTATAAATAGAATTTTTTTGTGCATTTTTTTCTGGAAAGTGGATAGACACATAAATACATACCTACATCTATATAAAAATAATTATCTTTTTAGAAAGGTACACTTTCTAAATCTGAAGGTGCAGCTTCTTTCTTTGTTTTACATTAAAAACAACAACAAAACCAAAAACTACAACATAAAGCAGCAAAATAATTATGTGGAAGAATAGTTCATATTTATTTTGGTAGGTGTTTCAGCATCCAAAGGCTGCAATCATGCCTTAGTTAGACTGCAGCTGTGATGAGATACCTCTGCAACAAGGCAGGTACTTGCCAATCTGGAAGTGGTGCAAATAGAATGAAAGGACCAGAGATCTTGGCATATAACTAACAGGGAAAGAAAAAAAAAAAAAAACCACAATACAAAGAAAACTATCAAGAATTATTTCAGCACTGGAATTGAAACTTTGAAGATGAATGCCAATAAAAACATCAGTGTGAAAGATTTTTTAAGCATTTCTAGAAGATTAGAAGCAGAAGGATTTGATGTGCCTATAAGGATAATAAAGCAATGCCTTATTCCAGTAGAGTTTAGGAAGTACTGTTCCTGTGCTTCATGCTACTAAAAGGCATATACAATTTGCCCTATTTCCTATATCTACTTTAAAGTCATTCTTTCAAAGTGTTTTTTGAATTCAGTAGAATTTATTGTATCACTGTCTTGTCAAAGAAAAATCATATAAGAAAATGATGCTTTTTCAGGCTAGGCAATGTGTAGAACTAGCTCTTCAGGCAGTGCAAATCCCAAGAACTGTGTTCTCCATGCCCTGAGACTTGGGCATTTTAAAATTAATGGGGGGTTTTTTTGGTGGGGGTTTTTTTTTTTTTTTTTTTTTGGATGCATTTACTCTTCACTAGACTTCTACATATGCTCTCTCCTGAGTATTTACAGTCTCACTTCAAATAAGGATGCCTACACCTTACCATATCTTTATGTTATGCCCACAAGATATCAGTCAGACAACTTAGGGCAAGTAACCCTGCCCACAGAGAGCCAATATACAGGCAGATAAAAAATGGAACTGGAAACAATCAAGTGAATTTATTGCAAAGCACAAGCTTTTATCATCAGAGAACCAACAGAGCTGGACTCCCATAGCTTTGTGTTCTGTGACTGGGTTTTCTGTTGCCCAGGGAGGTGAGTAATGTAGAAAAGATCTTCCTTTGATGAAGTCCTTCTTAATGTCTCTCTTCTATGCATGTTTTCTGGCTTAACATAGCAGCCTACTTCTCTCAGTTAAGATCAGTAAGAGAATCTGTATATTTTTCATGAAACTTACTGGTTTTGAACTTTCAACTTTCTGTCAACATTTGTTCAATCTGAACAATGATTTTAAAAATTATTAACGGGGACATGTAGGTGAGTAGACATGTATACTCGTGCACAGAGGACACCAAATGAATTTTCTGTAAGAATTAAGATGCTAAAAGACACAAAATTCTACAAAAGATTTGTTTACATAAAAACAACAACATCAACAACATCAAAAAACCCACCCCAGAAAACAACCAACCTCAATGTAATGTACAGAAATCCTAGGAAACAAGAAAGAAAGCAGCAATCCTTATAGAAGGCTATGCATGACAAACCATGGCAAAATTCCCACAGGAATGGAAAGGTTAAACCAACATATTTTAAGGCAGTGTAGAAAAACATGCACAAACCAAACAGCTTCCCACCAACACCTCAAGGCCTCCTCAAAACAGAAAAAACCCACAAAGTTTTGTGAGGAAGCTGGTGTGGCTGACCCAACAGTGGAGCCTGGAGAGACACCATCGAGAGAATATTACTGCCCATTGATTTATTCCTTCTGGAGCGAGAGCGACAGCCTTGTCCCTGTTTTTCCCTATATGGGTCTGTTTGGAGTTCTGTGACCCCATTGGGGTTTGGCTCGTTGGCCACCCCTTCCTGTTTCCCCCACATTTTCCAGTTGCTTCTCTGCTCCCCCTGTCCCAGTTGGTTTGTATCCATGCTCATCTTCCTGGGATACACCCTTGTCCCCGCCTACCCTTGGCACCCATTGACTCAAGCTTCTAAACCCCTCCTCTTTGATCCCTCTGTTAAAAGTCTTGTGCAGTGTTCAGCTACCTCAGTTCTTGTCAATGGAACCCGTCAGAGTGCGGGCTAAATAAAGCGCGCCTGGGATCTCCACACAAGAACCTCTCCTGCCTCCGCCTTGTCGTTTGCTGACGCCCCACTGCGTGTGCCCCGAGCCCGGGCCCCGAGCCCGCCGGCCCGAGCGCCTCCGCTACTGGGGGAACTTGCAGGAAGGCCGTGGTGTCAGCCAGTTTTGCTTTCTTAGTCTTATGAATATAAAGCTAAAGTACAATATTTTACTAATATCAGGGATGGAAAAATGTGACAAGAAAATTCAATTATACTAAAAAATAAGGGAAGAGAGAGAATTCTGGAGATAGCAGAGAACAGTGAAAAACATATGCCAACAATATAGTACCGAAATGAAATACAGGTAAACAAGGAGGAACAACACCTTTTTAGGCTCCGTAAGCAGCATTAATTAGATTAAAAGCAAAGGGATGTGTAGTCTGAATATATACAATCCCTATATACAATTCTGAAGAATAAATTCTAGTGGGCTACACAATCTCTGAGTGAATAAGTTTAATATTCAGGTGGTTTAGAAAGATCCTCTCCAAAATTACTAAAATGCTCGTGCAGGAATAACAACCTGAAAGTGATTCCACCAAATGAATAAGCTGCTTAAAGAAGGCAAAGTGCTGAAAACATACCATGGGGAACTGCAATCTAATACAGTAAAAGTTGAATGAAAATGGTAAAGATTATTTTCCGGCAATCATTTCTACATTACAGTATTAGTAAAAGTTTAATATTTCAAGTACAGTAAGATTCAAGGATAAAAGCTTCTTCAGCTGAAAGACTTAGTTTAATTTAACTTTGCCTGAATATTTCTGAACATTTGCTCCTAGTTTTCAGTGGTAAAGCTGAAAGGTGAACTTCTAATGTTTTGTAATTAAAACTAAATCTTACACATAATGTATCTGATATAGTTCAGACTGTTCCTAGGGCAAAAAATGGTGCTAAACAACTTTTCCCCATATAAATGTCCCAGAGCTGGTTTTGTGCCTTCTTATTCCACATGGCTGCATTACTTTACAGTGTCATAGTCACATCCTTGCCCTGGTTTTACAGTGGGGTTGGAAAGCTGTGAGT
The DNA here is from genome assembly GCA_013390045.1 of Picathartes gymnocephalus. Classification (NCBI taxonomy): domain Eukaryota; kingdom Metazoa; phylum Chordata; class Aves; order Passeriformes; family Picathartidae; genus Picathartes; species Picathartes gymnocephalus. Next base: position 29,510 of record WEKY01012172.1, read on the forward strand.
CGTGGAGAGCAGCCCACCCACAGGCAGCAGAGGGATGACTCTGCTCCTGTTGGTGAAAGTTTTCTGCAGATAAAAAGTTGATGTTGCTAAACCCAAAACTCTCTTCTTACAATAATCTCTAGATGAAACATGCTGCAGATAGGAGGAAGCCTTTACCAGAGCTTTTTGGTGTTTGACGGGTTCCAGGAAATTTAGAATCAACCTGCAGGCTCAGGAACAACTTTGAGTTCTTCATCACCATGTTGGAGCTGAGCTGGTACAACACTCATCTCTGCATTCAGGACCCAAATCCAGGTCCTGTGCAACATTCTGAAGTGTGTGGTAGAACCTGGTGCAGTCAAGAAACATGCTCTTGATATGTCTCTAGCACTTTATATTATCTTGGAGAAGTCCAAATTGATAAAATTAGAGAGTAATGTAAAATTTTGCTTTACAAAGTTGATGTAAATGTGATGTGCTTGTGATAATGAGCACTATAAAATGTTTATATTAAAAAGATTGAAACAGTCATATATTTTCAGAAATCAATGTTGGGTGGGCCTTGGCATTTTGGATCTGTATAAGATCAAAAGCAATATTTTCTCAATAACTTACCAGCTACTCTCTCTGAGATGTCATGTAGTTTGCTTATCATAAATTGGAAAGTAATAAGTAAGACATATTCTATTTAGTATATCCACTCCCTTCAGCGGAGGCTCAGATCAGCAAAACCCCCCGGCTTTTTGTTTTTCTTTCTTCACAGCAGACGTAATTTCCAGAATCAGGTACTTGCCTGTCTGCATGTGATTCTAGATGAGACTAGTTACCACAACTGGTGGCAGCTATTATGCATATGAACAGCCTATTTTTGTCAGATCATGGGTGTAAGAAGCCCTACAACAAAAGGCCCCCTTTTGTCTAATTGGTAGCAAAAGACCCAATTAGGAGGATGTTTCCCAGGATTATATCACTGCATGGTAATGATACAGGTACATAGTAATATGTTACTGAAATCAAATGGGAAGGTGAATAATTTTAACTTCAAAAAGATGACTTAGAAAAAAGATTTTGGAAGGCTGATGAGTCTTTCAGTCACAGAAGTAGCCTGTCTCTTGCACCATTAAAATGTTTGGCTAAGAAATACAAAACTCTATAAAGCACAGGTATTGTTTACAAGGAGGAAATTAAATTGCAGTCTCTAAAAGGCTACAACATACTCACACATCCCATATCTTAAAAGTGGTTGCAAATTGTCTTTTTAAGTGTAAAGCTATTTTCTAATTAATTTACAAAGTAATAAATGAGGGCTTAACACTTAGATTTGTGCTTTGAAACTCAGCCACTGAACGTCCTAAAGAGTGAACAAGTACCCGTTGCACATTCTTAAGATGAAATCCTGTAATTCCTTGTAGAGGTATCTTTGCCCTGCCAAATTGAACATCCTATCTGTGATGATGATTAAAGGGAAAATTCATTGTCCAGGTTCTGAGTTCTGCTTGCTGAAAAAGTTAAGGACATCAGTAAGCTGCTGCTGCTAGTGTTGTCTAATCATTGGTTTCCTTCAGCAAATGACAAGTCTCTTTTCCTGCAAGTGGCAGCAGCAGTGACTTGCTTTCTTCCTTTGTGCTTCCACAAGGTTTAATTGTTCCCATGTTCTGCAGTAGTAAGAATTCCACACAATTCAGTTTGGATTGAACAGTTAAGGATGGTATCACATTTTTACAGTGACACAGGTAAAAATTAAGAACGTACGCATGAGCTGCACCAGAATTTTACATCTGTGCTGTGTTTATTGAAACAAAAAATTTGTTTTAAACAGGTATTTACTACTCAGAAAAATAGCATGAAAAAGATGAGTATTTTCCATCTGGAAATTCCAATATGGAATCAGGTAACTCCAAATGATATTAGCAAATCATGTCTCCAGAGAACTTCTGACTGTTACCATAACCATGTAACATGGTAAGAGATGAATTTCTTCCAGCTTAAGTTGCAAATGAATGGTTCTTACACCATTTAAAATGGTGGCTCATACTGTTTATTGTATGTCAAACACAACACAATCACACAAACAGAGCTTTGAGCATAATGTTTTACGTTCTCATGGAAAACTTAGACAAGAAGCAGAAATTCCTCCAACAACATGGTGTAGACATTGCCCTTTCTCACTGGTGCTCAGTCTTGGTTTGCATATTAAACAGGCAGGAGTGGAGGGCTGCAACCAACACACAATTTATCCCTACAAGAAAAATTAGTTTGGTGGTATGTTGTGGCCTGTGACCGTGTGGGATTACATTTGCATATTTCCAGTGCTTGTTTGTATCTCTCTGTTTCAGTGGTCTGTGTCCAAAGAATGCTGAGGAACACAAGACAGTCTGATGCCCATATGTATTTGCAATGAAGTCTCAGCATAATGTAATTTTCTGCTGTTACACAGCCAGTCCTAAATATCCTCTAAATTTCTCTTTTTTAAATAATGACATTTAAGCTGTCTCTATTGTAAAAGACTTGTGTATTGCATAAGAATTGTATAAGAAATGAAAGTATCTGGAATTCGCTTTGAAAATATAAAAATGTTTAAAAGCTGACTAAGAGAAAACTAACAAGGAATTTAACAGCATTAGAGCCAAAACTCAGAAATTTCTCTGACAAGGTGCAGCTAAGAAATATCACTCCAGTTTCCAAAGTAAAGGAGTTATTTTGTGTGGGAGAGGAGGCAGCACAAACCAGAATCTGGCTGTCTGCTGGTCAGTCCCTCTCTGATAACCTCTGACTGTGCTACTAATTGCAGTTAAATTGCACAGAGGGACAGCTCTCTCGAGCGTATTAAGTTCCTTCATGTTTCAGTGACCAATACCAGAGAAAGCTTTAATCAGAGATACCCCTGTTGGAGTCCACAGAATCAAATCCCAGGTCTGCAAGAGAACAGAACACGTTTGTTCAATTACATAGAAAGGAAAACATTTTCTGGACTATAAAAACAAATTATATAGCAGAAATTAATTTTATATGAATTCAAGTTCTGTAGGAAAGTAAAATAATAATTTTAAAAGTTTATTTTTTTGTATTTTTGAATCTCTGCTGTGTTCATGATAATGTGAATGTGTAAGCCTGTTGATAACATGAAATTTGCTGTCATTACTTCCTTCCTTGAAAATAATTCGTGGTGGAATCATTTTTGCATCTAGATATTGCAATATAATGCTTGCTAGTTTTTGTCACCAAAGAAGCAAGGATCAGAGAACAATAAAAAGTGTCAAATAATAATTTTTCTCCTTTTTATTCCCCCACCACTAAAATATCATTTCAACTCAAATGAGAACTTTAGTGGAATTTTACCAGTTCTGATGAAAGTTCACTAGGAAGATTGATCAAGATGGAAAATTCATACCAATGGGACTATTAACCTAGAAGCCAATGCAAAGAATGTTTTATGCTAAATGCGAATTCAAACACTTGTTCTTACCTATTGACTATCCTCAGGCTGATTCATTAAACACATTGAAAAGACTCAGTTCTGCCTCTTGCAAAAAAAAGATACCCTCAGAATTTTTACATTATTTATGAGATAGAATTGTTCCCCTTTTTGTCCAGCTCTAATCATGGCTCTGGCTTTAGGAAAAATTATTTTCTGTGAAGCTGCTGTATGATGATGCAGATGACTGACAATGTGGTATATAAATGGCTTCGAAAAAAAAATAGCTTAAAGTAAATCACTTTCTATTTGAGACCTTGAAAACTCTATAAAGAAATTTTAGCTGAGGCATCGCAAACAGCCGAAATCCACTCTTCCTAAGAGCTCATGGTTCAAAGAACACTTCCATGTTTTTATATTAAGCACTTAAAATTTTTGTGTGTGAAAACTTGTGTAAAGATTTTCAGTTTTTAAAGAGAGTCTTTCCAAAATTTCTGGGAGACTGCATAAGCAACATATCTAGTCCTCAAAACAATCCTATAAAACGAATAAACTTTGACATACAAGTGTTTGTCACATCTTGAAAGTGTTTATCTTTTGAGAATGATTTGTAGAAGACTTTTTCTTATATGAATTTTTTTCCATCAAAGGAAGTGTCAAATTTTACTATTAGACAAACTTTTGCAGCCCTCACAAAATAAAAATGAAGATGTTTTGGAAGACGAAAATTTAGTTCTGTATGTTTGCATCAGTCTGAAAACTGAGCTGAAACTCCAGTTAGGATAGAAAGAAAAAGATCTATGGGACCCAAGAAGTTTGTATTTACTAAGTGTTTCCAAATCACTATTTGTCTACTTTCAAATCTGTATAGAAACATTAAGATATAACACAGGTAACAAACGGAAAATTGCATTTACTTGCAATAGATAATCCGAGAAAAAAATGCTCAGTACAAGCGTATCCTTACAAAAATCAAGAAGCACCTATTTTGTGAAGATGCGTGTTTTGCAAATGGCTCTTGAAGGTTTTATATCTTGTCTGAAACACTGTCCTAGTTTAGGGCAAATTTGGGAGAAAACCCTAGAAAGCACTCTCATCTAACCAGTCAGCTTCAGCAGCCCCTCCTCCCAACCGGTTCAGGAGAAAAATCTCCTTAGAGAAAAGTGGAAAAACACTTTATTTAACCAGAAAAGTATCCATAAGCATAGAGAAGTGAACAATATTAAACAACAGAACCCCTCATTGCTCTGAAGAGCCGGCAAAGTCAGAAAGTCCTTTTGTGGGTGTGGTTCAGCCAGTGTCAGTCTCTCAGGGCTCGGGTTAGGTGCCCAGGCCCGGTGTGCACATTGGGGGGTCCCCCCACCAGGCAATTGTCCTGATGTCCTGGACTGGAGAGACGCTGAACAGTCCCAGAGGAAAAAAAACACAGTTCAGCTAAAGCTCTTCTTTCTTCAGCCAACGAGAAAAAAAAAGTGAAAAAGCAAAGAAAAAGCCCCTGTCTCTCTCCCTCTGCCAAAGCCGAGAGCTCCGAGAGAGCACTGAAAGCATTATCTCTCTCCCTCTGTCCGTGCTGCAGACAACACAGTCTATGAGAAAAGAAATTCTGGGAGAGTAGAGTGCAGTTTCTGCAGACGAGCAGAGCGCCGCTTCTCCCCCTCCTTGCTCTCTCTGTTCAACTCCACAAGCACAGACCTCAACATCCAACATAAGCAGAACAGACGACTGGGGATACAAGCATCATAAAGTCACCCCAGGAGAAACCCCGTCTTACCGCGCTAGATCATGTCAATATGCTTGAGCCCCTGAACCTATTTCTCATGTCGAATGAGCATAATAGTCCACTTGGACTTCCTAGTAGTCTACAAGAGAGTTTGCCTTCACAGGGTCACAGCTCTATTTAATATCTATTACCCAGAACCTCAATTTAATAAAGCTTAGGCACTGGATAAGGTCAGAGTGGACTGAGAGCAAAAGAGAAGTACACCTGGGAAGCGGCTGGTTCCTTACGCTCAGTGATTTTATTGTATAAAGCCATTATACTTTATATTTTCATTTTCCTTTATACTGTGAGGCTCCTGGAGTACTAAACAAAGGGGCTTGAAGACACCAGCATTGTTATAGAATCATACAATTGTTAAAGTTGGAAAAGACCTCTCAAGACCTCTAAGATTATCTACTCACTTGTAAAGAAAACAATCCAGAAAACTGTTCTATAAATATATGATTTTCTTTATTGCTTTTATTAATTCAGACTCACAGATTAGAAATCTATTGCACATGAAGACACCTAAAGCAATACTTTTAATCCTTCTGTCATAGAACATTCTGGCCATTTCAGGCTATTGGCTTCCATGGTACTTTAAAACAAGTACTAGATATCTTTCTTCACAAATGTGACTGCTCATCCAAGTGACCCCCACATAAATATTATTTGCTTCAGGATGTATCTAGGAAATGTGACACAGTACTTTGCCCCAAAATAAAATTATTTGCTAGTAATTTAAAGTTTTTAAACAGTATAAGCATTTAATAATAAGTAGAATATCAAAAAGTAAACAAACCATAAATTATTAAACATCTAAGCATAGAAAGACTTCATATTCTATATAGAAGTCTGGCAGAGATCCTTTGATATATTAGTTGCAGAGAGAACCAATGATTTAAACCAGTCCTGATCAGTTAGGGACAGATTTTAGGTAATTCTTTGGGTTTTTTTTCCTCATGGCAATATAGTGTTACTAGGCCTATGGCATTTTGCTAAAAAACTCTTTTCCCACCAATAAATTTTATCTAGGCAGAAGTGACAATTTCTGGTATTTTTCAAGGAAACTCCTGTGTAACACAGCAGCCCAGTCAGGGCAGAGGCTATAAATCCTTGGGCAGTGGATCCTAGTTTGTGTTCAGAGCAGCTCTGCTGGACTTTCAGGGACAGAAAGACATCAGGACAATAAGCTGCCTCTGTTCCATTGGCTGCTTGGTATTTACACAGTGCCTGGGTAACTAAATTGCCAGTTCTGTGTGTGTTGGAATCATTGCACATCACTGTGTAGCTGATGTGCCTGATGCACATGGAATGTATTTGGATGCACAGAACAAACACAGGCTTCTCATAAAGCAACGCCCAGTGTGTTAACTGAACCCAAACATGTCAGATATGATGCTCTGTGTGTGTGCACCTACCTCTAGCCAAGAAATTCTGACATAAATATTCAAACCCCTTATGTATACCAAATAAACGGCAGTCATAGTCACTGAAAATTTGACATCTATTGATGCATGATATGGGCGTCTGCTAAAGCAAGTACTCTTTCTATATTTTGGTTTTTTTTCTTTTTTTTCTTTTTTTCCTTTGTTTGTCTTCAGCACCTAGAGCACTTTATCTTATTTGGATTCCTACTGTTTTGTGTGAAATTTCAGCAAGAAATGTTTGCTCAACTCACAAAAAGAAGACTTGGAATTCTGGGGTGTTATTTGATAATATTAAAAAACCAATGAGAGCTTAATAACTAAACCAAAGATTTTCTTAAGATAATGAGAATGCAGAAAAGGAAATTATACAAAGGGATGATTTAAAGTCAGTTGAAAAAAATCCCCATAACAGAATCTGCTCTAAATGGAAGAAAGTTCTCCAGCTCCCTGTACTAATGGTTACAAGTTTAGGAGAATAAACTAGTTTCAAGATGACGGTCAAAGATATAATAAGGACTCGAATGTCAAGGAGATGTTCAAAAGTTTGAGAGTTGAGTATCAAGGTAGCACTGAGTTTAAAGTAATTTTTTTTTATTCTATTTGTCTATGTCAGGAAAACAGTTTATCAAAACACTATTAGATTCTAATGTGATTTCAAAAGAATTTTAAAAATAAAAACAAAAGAAAACAAAAAAATCCCAATGAAGTAGCTAGCATAACACATTTGACTCTAATATAATTAAGTTTCTTTCCACTAGGAAATCCACTATAGGTTTGAATCAAAAAACTCCCCAAGTAATTTCCACAAGGCTCTAGCTATCTATCGTGACTATCAAGGGACAGTTTCCTCTATGGCCTAAAGACTGAAATCTGCTTTATGGAATTCAGACTTTACCTTAAACTTTGATCTGCTTTAATCTTTCATCTCTACTAGAAAAGAAATCTTCAAAATAAAAAAGAAAAGCATGAACCAGAGTCAGTTTTTGAACCACGCCTCGCTGTAGATTGGAAATAAGTAGTAGGCACGAAATAAAGAGTTGTGCTCAGTTGTGCATGAAGGCAGTATGGCTCAGATAGGAATCTCCCTAACTGTACAATTGCATCCCAAAACTGGCCCGCATTTACTGTAGCATTTTCCCAAAGCAAACACCTTAAGATGAGAAATGTTTTCCAGTGTTCAGTGACCTTTGTAGATTTTTCTGGCTTCACCCTCATTTAAGGCAACATCCTTTTCTGAATAACTGACTTAGTAATATCAACGACATCTTTGAGCAGGTTTTAGTGTATTTAGGAGGCATCCAGAGCATGAATAGCTTGCTATTTAACCCAGAAAATTGGTTCATACCTATCTGTATATGATATGGCAGTTCAGGACCAATGTATGGAAATAAAATGGACAGAATTATGGGATACAAACTCCTCTGAACCTTGGCAGCTGCATTTAATGCCAGCAAAAACAGAACTCTATGTTCAGGGTTAGTAAAAGTATGTTTTGGGAATTTAATCAGGGACAAGCCAATATGTGGGATCCCTATGGTCCTATATACTTCTGTGAAGAGGGGATGGACTTTGTCACTAACTTGTAGAAGGAAAGGACTTTTTCATCAGACAGGCTACTAACTTTCAGAATTCGTGATGAATCAATGGCACCCTAAGGATCCAAACTTTTTTGGAGTTTATAGGTCAGGAGGGAGTAGAAATAGAAGGTTTGAAGCCAAAAAAAAAGAAAAAAAAAAAAAGAAAAAGAGTACAAAGTTCTGGCTAGTTGTTTTCTGGCTAGAATTATATTGTGGGTTTTTTTCTCTATTTGAATTCCTCTGTTTTCATCCAGGGGAAAGCCTCTCACAAACTTTTTGGCTTCATTATGATGGGACTAACTGTTTTGCAAAACAGGAGGTACATGAGGGTGTTACTTGCCATTCTCAGGGCAGCTAAAACTTCACACTTGAGCTGCCTGTTCATCCTGGGTCAGCTCTAAAAAAGGAGAGAAGCAGCATGGATAAGCATGCTATCTGATAGATTGGGGTTTCTGGGAAAACATACATTTTGAAATACCTGGCTCAATGACAGTATTTCTAAGAATTCCATATGTATATAAAAGCTCACTTCTCAGCCCAACAAAACTTTTCTGCAGTGAACACAGGGAGGCCTGACATTAAAAATGGGAACAAAATACTCCAAAATGCGACTATGGGATGGAATTTCTGCTGGAGCCTTTTGTCATTTATTTTGTATGGTCTAAATTAACCAATTAAACATTTCAGAAATAAAATTATTTGGCCTGTAAATTGTGCAGAATAAAATATTTGAATAGCTGGGTTCTATAAATCAGCCTATGTAATATAAGACACTAGTCCTGTTTTTACCTACCCTTTCAAAGGATTAACGAGGAACTGGCAAGAAGAACAGTAATGTTGATATGAGCTTCCAGCTGGGATTGATTACAGGCTACAGCCTAATGCAGTAATGTTTTGTGCTAGCACAACAGTTTAACTGGAGAGTACTCACGATACATATCCCCCACTTTCTGCCTCATAAGTGCTAATATAAAGAAACCAGTTAATTTTGTTGTCATTCTGACCTCTGGTCTGTTAAATCCCCAAATTAATTATCTAGCATGCACGTGACCTTCTACTGCTTAAATTAGGGTATATTTGTAAAACATATCTCACGTTAATAGCTTGTTTCTAGGCAAGTCTTTTTCCCAGCCCCCTTCCTTAGCCAAGCCTGAAGTGGAGCATGAAGTGGACAGTATGGGCATAGAGAGATTGAAGGTGTTACTGTCTTACCAGTACTGAAAAGGTCCAAACAATATTATGGAATTTAAAATCAAGAATTGCTGGAGGTAATGAGTCTACTCTTCCTACACATTACCCAAAGTAAACAGAGAAAAAATAAATAAGAGGTATTATCAGAAATACAATTAATGTTTTGCTCAGTGGGCTGAAATATTTGACAGTGGTTTTCATCATCAGCAAAATTCCTGGGATGGAATCACAAGGCAGGAAGTGTGTTGTGAGATGTGTCAACAGAAACGGCAGTCTAGGACAACTGATTCTGTCCTTGTCTAGTTATTAATATTTCTGGATGTATTTTTTTACAGATATTTTCAAGTAACTGAGCCTGAAATTATTTTTCTGAATATTTTTGATTTGGAGGAATTGCATGCTGTCCAGAAAATCACAGAAAATGCAGCACTCACATGAAAGTGCCAAAATAAAACTCAGCATATAAGCAACAAGTTGCTTTTAACTATCCCCACCAAATGCGCTGTGGAAATTAAAGGTCACTTTAGGGTCAGTGCTGATCTGAAGTCCTGGGTCACCGTAACTGAGTCTAGAACTAATAGCAGCAAAAACGAAAAGGAACCTTTTCTTCTGGAACTTAAGGTAGATACAGAGTCCAGAAAAGGGTTGAAATCCATCTGGAAAAAACTATGAAAAGTGCAATGCTCCATGTTGGTATCCTTTTGGATGTAAATTCCATTATTTTACTCTTAAAACTTCTCAAAAGATAAGTGCCCATGGCTTCAGTTTGAACCACTTCTGTCAATCCTGTCCACATATATTAAATAAGTTTAAGAACACATGTAGAATCAGGGCAGTCAGGCAATAAGGATGGTGCAGCCCTGAGTTTTATCTTTTCTTGAAGGGGCTGGAGCAGCTGAGATATTCAGAGATTTTTGGGGACATGCAAAGGTAGAATTGTAATGCAAAGTGAAATACAGAAGCAGAAAACTGGAGTTAGACTAGGGACATTTTAGTCTTGGAAGTTTCATTTCTGTTAAAAGGCTGCCTCACATAACTGAATGCACAGGATGCAATCCTACCCAAATAGAACCACGAGCAGTGTTACAAAGATATTCTAACAATCAAGCTTTTCCAGTCCATTAACAGACTTAAGCATTTAAAACAGATAACCATTAAAACTTTTTTATACAAACACGGAAGTTTGAATCTTTTGTGGAGGGGACCAAAAGTTAGCTATTAATACCTCACAAAGATGAGGTATACATGGCCTAGATGTGACTGTAGATTTTTCTGCATATTGTCTATCAATAAAGGTGTGTTTACTCAGAAAAGTTTTATTCGCCTAGCTATTCATGAAGGCTGACCTGAAACAGAAGAAACAACAATGAAGAAAAATCATAGTAGGGATTTCTGTACTACCTTCAAGAAATGTGAGGACCATCATCCTGTACAGAGACCCATTTACAGTGACTGCAGTGACACAGCGCTCTTAATTGAATTTCTTAAGGTGAATTGCAGGCCAAAAGGGTTTTGAACATAGTAGTTCTGAAAAAATTGTATATATGGGGACCTTTTTATCACAACTCGACCAAGCTCTAATATTGAACATTTATCAGCATACATGGTCGTAATCTTTGCAAATATGATTCTGCACAAATAGGAAAGATTGGTGCTCTCTTTGATAGTGGTAAAAGAAAATGGAATGGATAAATGTAGCCTTTATAACTAATAATGAGTATTTGAGAACATATGTTGATTGTTGTAAACGTAACTACTTGGAATAAGCAAACTACTCACATGATACACTGCACTGATAGGTGCAGTTCTTCACCTGAGACATTTTAAAACTGGAAGAAATCACTTGATACCTATTCTGACTTTCTACATGTAACACATTTTAGGAACTTTTGAATTAATTCTTGGTTCAAGGCTAATATCTGATACTGCACTGCAGACTATATTTTAAGGGGCAAATGCAACAAAGCCTTATATGAAGGAGACCATGACCCATGGTAAATTTTTTAGCTGAATGTGCGTCTTGTCAACATGTAGGACATGACCAGATAGAAAGAGCTTCTTCTCTCTCCTCATGTCCTAACACAACCTAATACATAAGGACAGAGTATTGGTTAGGGCCTCAACTCACTTCCAGAATACTAGAATACCAAACATACTCTAGCTTGCTTTTCGAAGGAAATTAAGGGTTTATAATGGTATTTTCTCTTTGTTTGTCTTTCTTTCTCTGAAAGAGCTGTTTCTTTCTTTCTTCACTTTCTGTAAATGAAGGAACCTGTTATTCAGTTTCAACCAGAATTGACATGGATCCAGCCCAACAGATGAGGAGAAGATTTAGGAGAAGGAGAAAGAAGAAATTTGCTGGGATGCCTGAAAGAAGCCTGTAACAAATCAGGTTTCACTAGTTGTTCTTCACAAAGAACAGTTTTTATTTTTCCCTGAAGTGATCTGTGGCCTTCCCTATCCTTGAATCAGATCTACATACTTGTCTGACAATAAGTGTTTTCTGTTTACTGCAGCATCAGAGCCAAGATAGTTAAGGACAAGAAAATTGGATTATATTCTTCCTTATGAATCACTAGTAAAAATGCCAGCTATGTGACTGTACAATCTTTATTATCAAAGATAATATAAGAGAAAGAAAACAACCACATTTTCACATTCCAGGCTATGTATGCACTTCTGGAAGCTGGAAAGTTTCTCTCCAGGGCCATAAACTGAACACATTAGTACATATGGGATACAAATGCAATAAAATCCTCGGTATCTTTTCTTTCCCTGACACTTGAAGATGCATGAACTAGAACATTTAGCTGTGCATATTAATGGCTGGACTGAACAGTCCTTTGGTGCTGTATAATAGTGGAATAATATTCTACCTTAATAGCAACATGAAATGAGGAATATTGAAATAAGGGGGCTAGATGCCAGGTTAATATCAAGAGACTACACAGTACTAGTGCCACATGGCTTGGTCGACCACTGCAGACATTGAGTTTTGCTGGCAGGAGCAGAGCAAGACTGGGCAGTAAGATGGGATGATCCAAAGCTGAATCTGTTACTCTTTGAATGAATCATTACTTACAACTGGAAAGCTGTTAGAGAATAACTTAGCATCCATAGCTCATTAAAAGCATCTTCAAAGTGAATATTAATTGCATCTTGGAAAATATCAGGTTTTCAACAGTTGGAATGACAAAGTAGGCTAATTCGGTGGGGAGACTTATCTTGCCCATCAGCAACCAGCCTTCCGCTTATGTTCCTTTGGACAACTCTTGCTTTACTTTCTTGTTGTTGCCAAGAAAACACTTCCATATTGCTGTACATACTGTACTGGACACTGCCTGGCCATGTGCTGTTTACAGAATAAGAAAACCAGCCAATACCAAAGTGATTTTCCATACCTCTTGATTAAAAAAAAAAAAAAATTAAAAAAATTAAAAGTTAGTTATTTGTTCAGTTGTTGAGTTTGGGTTGGCAGTACAGGAATTAGAGCTCTGCTGTGACAAACTGGGGACTATGTGACATTTCTTAAACAGGAGTTCAGACTAAATGATAAGATCAGATGCTTCTTGCCTTAAAAATATGTCATTCTGTTTTAATAATATTTATTAACACGTGCTACATTATACTATGATATTCTGATCATGGGAAATTGCTTCTATTTCACCTGTATACGATTATCCGGTCCGGCAATGGAGAACAAAGAGACTTGTAGAAAAAAAATATGCTGTGGAATGATATTTACTATTTTGGGAAAAACTGTCTCAGAGAGGTATATCACGAGCTAACTACAGTTCTTGCTGTTTGCAGCTTAGGTGGGATCATATCTAGGCTGGCAGCAAAACGCAGGGCAGAGACTGTTAGAAAAAAAATTTATTTTGTAGGCTCCCAGTAGAGACTTAGAATAGAGACTTAGAAATTTCTTCAATGTTTTTTGATTCATTTTATGATTAATAAAATATAGGGTAATGTGAGCATTTGGCTCCATATTCCTTTCACAGCCTCTCCTGCTCTGCTCTCTTCTTCATGACAGGCTGTTAGAACACCCTTTGTCTAACCTTTTTTCATACAAACTGCCACAGCTACAAAGGCAAAAAACACCGGTTCATTACTATCTTATAGCAGATGTAGAATTTTTTCATTAGTACTTTTATTTCACAGATCCACAGAAAAAAAATAAAAAAAGAGGAATGAAAGGGAAAAGTGCACTTTTTCTAACTCCTAACTGGAGACAACAGTGTTACTGCTTTCAGTCGGCTCCTATTTCTATTGTACAGTCTGGATGCATCCCTCGTGGTAAAACTGCTCCTCTCTGCTCCATTCCAGACCTGTCTCACGTGAGCAAGTGTAACTGCAAAGAGCCCATAGCGATACTGTAGTATTTCTAGAGATTTCTGGTCACTAAACAAGGTAAAAATAATTAAACCAACTAAAAAAGCCACGATCCAGTCTTGTCAAGGCCCTCTGATGTTCCAGAATCCCTTTTCAAGAAAGAGTTGTGATGAAGGTACCAGCTAATGGAGTAACAAGTTCTAATTTGCTAATTTGCAAGGCATGGTGTGAAACACATTCGCCCCAGCGCCTAACCCTATCCAGTTAACAGGAGGCATATATTCATCCTAGAATAGGATGGAATGTATCTTTTCTCATACTAGCAATGACATATTCCTTACAGTTTATTTCAGACAGTATTCTCAAGGATTCTTCTTCTTTCAGCCTTCAAGGCAGCTAATTAAGTACTTTAAAGAAACAAGGGTATTATGAATCCCAAGCCTTAAATGGTTGTGGTTTGTTTGTTTTTTTTAAACAATCTGACTAGGATAATATAAAACTATAACATTGTCTTAAATTGTTATGGAAAGATGATCATTTTCAAGTGGAAGTTTTCAAAGGAATTTCCAAAGAAATATATGCATTTGGTATGTATTAGCGTTTCTCTAATTACCCTTTATAAGACTGTTCAAAATGCTTTATAATTTCTCAGTGACTACGCCTTAGCTCAGCAGCATCAGCATACCTGAAAATCCACAAATTCTAGGGAATACCGTAAAGAGCTGTTTGATGCAGTCCATCTCTTGACAGCCTGTCTCTGCGACCAAGGCACTTCCTGCGCCAAGGGACCGATCTTGGACTCAATGCTTTTACCCCTGTTCAGATAGAGAAAATGTGTCAGAGGCAAAAAGTGGCGTTTTCCACAAATTACTCACGCAGCCTAGGAGTGATCCACCTCCTCAGACAGGAGCAGGACAGCTGGGGACAGTTAAGGGCAGCTCCTGCCCCAGGCATCAGCATCTCCCTGAGTGTGGGAACAGGAGTCCTTGCGTGCACGGGGCTTGGTGGAAAAGCCCAGATGCTACAGGGCTGGGCTGCAGTGAACTGGAGATCAACCCTGCTGTGGCATCTCTGGGGCAGGGACTGATGGCTCTGGGGGGCTGATGTGGCATCCTGGGGCATGGTCAAATAGGGGATAGTTTGGGGGGACTGGTCTGGGACACTCAGTGCTGCTTGTGTCCTCAGAGCCCTGGAACCCTCTCAGGGTAAGGAGAGAGACCATTCTACTAGCAGCTGCACAGAAAAAAACAGAGTGCAGTCACTATTTCCAATACAGTAAATCAATGAACCAGGTAATTTGTACCTAAATAGACAGAAGAACCCAAAATAAACAATAAACTATTACTAAAGGAAAATGCATTCCCAGTGTGATTTTGTTCTTTCATTTTAATAACATGAAAATGCAAGTGAGGTGTACAAAAGGAAACTAACTCCACTTTCTTGTTTACAAGACTTTTCAAATAATATGGTTGTGGTGGATAATCTATCAGTAAAAGAAATGCTTCTACTCATTGCAGCTTGGGGTTTTTTTTTTTTGTTTTCTTTTTTTTTGTTGTTTTTTTAGCAGTTTCTTAACATGCACAGTGAGGCTGCTCATTAAAAAGTAAATCAACAACAATGAAAAACACTCATCAGCCCAAAACAGTAGAAATAGTTTCAAAATCATGGTGCTACACTGAAAATGTGAGTTCTTTTGAGATACTTGATGCTGCTGTTTCTCTGAAACTGCACAAGTTCAAAACTAGTTTCACTCAATTTAACTTCCCATTGATCCTTTGGAATTACATATATTAAACACTTGGTTTCACAACAAACTTAATGAACAATTGTGAGTCTCTTTAAGCACAACCACTGGAAATGCATGGACCAGTTGGAATCAGATATTACAGCAGTGTCCCATTGGTCTGCAATTTTCTGGCAGCTGAGAATCATTGCCTGGATATATACAATGACTTGTGCTGCAAGTTTTTCTCCTGAGAGTTGAATCTAAACAGGAAAATCCTGGCTTCAGAGGATAAACCTACTGAAATAAATAAATCTATTTCTGTGGGATGTGTAAAGCTGTAAAGAGGGGTTCAGTCCAGAGGACAGGAATTTATGTTAAGACCTTTGGGTAGATTATGCTCTGAAGAAGAAAAAAAGATGATGAAATCGAAGATTTAAAGAGGTGAGATTGAATGTGTGCACAGAAAGGGCACATTGAAGGCAGAAGGAGAGGTTCAGGCTTTCTGGAACAGCATCCTGATGATTTCTATTAAGCCAGAAATCTCTGTGATCCTTTCCTTGAGTCCAAGCCTATGTCCCAGTTCACAATATACCCAAACTATTGAACCCTTGAGCCAAATGTCTGTGGCCACAGCTATGGTTAGAGGACTGTGAGGATCAGGTGATCAGGTGGCTGCTCATGGCTTGAGGGGTACACTGTTTGCTGGATAAAAACTGGCTGGATGGCCAAGCCCAAATAGTGATAATAGTGATAATGAACATTTCATTGGTGACAGGTCACTAGTGATGCTCCCCAGAGCTTGGAACTGGGGACAGTCCTGTTTAAAATCTTTATCAATGATCTGGACAAGGGGATCAAGGGCACCCTCAATGAATTTGCACATGCCACCAAGCTGGGTGTGAGTGTTGTTCTGATGAAGGGTATGAAGGCTCTGTAGCGGGTTCGGGACAGGCTGAATGAATGGGGCAAGGCCAGTGGTGTGAAGTTCGAAACAAACCGCTGGGTCCTTGGGTCACAACAACCTTCTGGAGAACTACAGGCTTGTGGAATAGTGTCCAGAAAGATGCCTGATGGAAAAGGGTCTGGGAGTGCTGGTTGAGACCCAATGGAACATGAGCCAGCCTGTACCCAGGTGGCCAAGAAGGTCAATGGCATCCTGGCCTGGATCAGCAATAGTATGGCCAGCAGGACCAGGGCAGTGATTGTCCCCATGTACTCGGCACTGGTGAGGCCACACCTCGAGTGCTGTGTCCAGGTCTGGGCCCCTCACTGCAAGAAGGACATTGAGGGGCTGGGGCATGTCCAGAGATGGGCAGTAGAGCTGGTGAAGGGTAAGTTCTATGAGGAGTGGCTGAGGGAGCTGGGGGTGTTTAGCCTGGAGAAAAGGAGGTTCAGAGGGGACTTTACCACTCTCCACAACTGCCTGCAAGGAGGATGTGGCCAGGTGGGGTTTGTTCTCTTCTCCCAGGAAACAAGTGACAGGACAAGAGGAAATGAGCTCAGTTTCTGCCAGGGTATTAGCTTGGATATTAGGAAACGTTTCTTCACAGAAAGGGTGGTCAAACTTTGGAACAACTAATGATGGAAGTGCATTAATTACCAGCCCTGGAAGTATTTAAAAGACAAGCAGATGTGGCACTTAGGGATATGGTTTAGTGGTAGACCTTTTGGCATTAGTTTAACAGTTGGACTCAGCAATCTTAGAGGTCGTTTCCAATCTAAATGATTCTATGATTTCCATCTATGTCTGATATGGAATGTGGATGAAAGTGAGCTGCAGTTGAGGAATGATTACAGAAGGTGCTTCCACCCTTTTTCCACAAAATGAGTGTCTGACTGACTCCAGAGCCCAGCTGCAAGGATGCGCTTCCTTTCCTCTATTTCTAATAGGCAGTACAGGCAGCTCAGAAATTTATTACTGGCAACTGTCTTTTACCAAAAACTTTACCAGGCATGAGAAACTCTTCTCTGCGCCACCTACCACCCCCAAGCTCAGGTCCTTTCAGAGAGAAACATTTAACACACAGGCATCTGATCTTAGATGTGAGAACTAAGTTCTATAGATGAGGTTGATCATTATGCAGGCCAGTCTGTTGAAGAAGATGTTCCAGTTTTGGCACGGATCCATTAAACACAGAATATCCATCATAGAAACAGAAATGTCACCTGAATATCCTGATATGCAGATGTGGTTTTATGATTACACTGCAGGAAGACAACAGCAGAGTAAGGCATGAGCTGTCAAAGCTCTTCTGTGGTCCTGGGCACATATGTGGGTTACATACATAAATCCCTGCTGATGAAATACTGTTTCAGATTCTGTTGGTGGTATTGGACCAATAAACCTTAATAACCTGGTTAAACCTTGCTTCCACAGTTTAAATGTGACTTGGGTTCAAGAAGATAGGAATACTTTGTAGCTAGAGGTAATCTTTTTCTATACAAAACAAAACAAAACAAAACATTCAGTCATATTAGTCTAGTTTAAATGGTCTAAACTGCTTTGAAACAGTCTAGTAAAACCAGGAAAGTTTGAGAGAAACCAAAGAGCAGAAGATCATGATATAGAAGAACAAATTGTCTCAAAAAGCCACCAAAGTCCCATCTCTGGAGATTTTGAAAGGCAAGTCAGAAAAATAATTTTCAGGAAAAGTTCATGTACATCTGCTCCTGTTTTCAAATAGGGAAAAATCTAGATAATATCTCAAGGTCTTTTTTACCCCTGTATGCTACAGTTCCAGTAACTGGCTGCTATCAGAATTGCATGATGCCTGAGTTGTCTGCTATTGCCTTCAGTGAAAGCAAAAATGTCTGCGTTGGGGGAAAACACATTACCCCAATTTATCTGACTGATAAATGTAGGTTTGTTTTTGTGATGTTCCTTGGGTTTCGTTGTGTAATTTCTCTGTGTAATTACTTTGTGTAATATTAAGTCACTTATGTGTGCTGTAAGTCAATTGTGCTATAAAGGAAATGTTAATATTACACATCCACTGCAGAAGTCCAGATTCCACAATGAACTGTCTGTGGTGAATGGGTAATTGAATAAACCTGCCATGACATCTGTAGTTTCCTTCTTTGTAGAGGATGAAGTTTAGTGGCCGGAGATTGTGCTTTCAGAGCTCACTGGAAGATGAGGAACTAAAATTCATAAATTATTTAAATAAAGACCTGTAGTGATGGTCTAAAGGAGTATTTATCCCAATTCAAGAAACTGTAACTGCACCTAGAATCTTACAGAAAATACATACACAAATCCTAAACATTAGGAACAGACATTTCTAGCATGATGTCATGAAATATTCTTAATTTATACTTCTGGTAACCTTAGCCCAAGGCAGGACTAAAATTATTTGGGCAGATTCTAATAGCCTCACCTGAAATATCATGGTGCTTTTCTTTAGAGCTTCTACTTAAATGAGAGGGGCAGCGGTGGATTTTGTTGCACCTTAACTGCTATGAAAAAAGAAAAGTGGGGTTAAAAAAGGCTCAAGAAGCAGCTGATTAGGAGACTCTTTTTTTAAAGAAGAACTGCTGATCAGAGAACAGAGTGAGTTAACAGTAATCCCTCCTACCTGCACAAGCTGCAATGGGACTCAGCTGCATTTATTATTCCAAAATAGCAGGTGCACCAACACCAACTAGAGAATACCTAGTATATGTACTGCTTTTCATGTACTTTTTGTATAAAGAACAGATTGCCTTTATTGCTCCTGACCTTACATTTCTTTGTCAAACATATCAATCACTCTTCCTAACCTTTAATAGGAAAGGCTAAAGTTGTTTACTGCAGCAGTTCATATTCACCACAAGGACACCACTTCCATTCTGAACCAGGCAGATTTGCATACCTACCACTGATTATCCAAAAAGATTGCTTCTTCCCCTAAAATATTTGTCCATTTTATACATTTTTTTCCCAAGGAGGTCATTCATTGCCAGTGAGGTTAAATCTAAAAGTCAGCAGTATTTGGCAGAGATTTATGTGGGAATAGATAGGAGTCTGTACAGCTCTCAGACTGATTAAATAAAGAATGTCATGGGAGTAGTATGATAGTATATGCATACTCCAGTAAATGAAAGTAATGCATTAGAATGCAGCTTTAGGGTCTAATTTAAAAACATAATTCAGACACAGGCAGAAGCCTTTATAATATTGGCAGATGTCTTCCTACTGTATTTCATATAGAGGACAAAGTGGATTAAAGATAAATGTAATCCAAATAATGGTGCTGTTTCATTTATTTTTTCACTTATGTTTTATTTCTTTTAAAGAAATTCAATTTGTAGAGGATTGTTTTCTGGGTTTTCATATTTTTATGCAGATCCGCTTAAAAAATGCGAGTGGGGGAAAAAGCCCCATTCATTACAAATTGCTGCTTTTCCTGAGACAGCCTGTGGTAAGTCAGTTTTTACTCAGCCTAGGTGAAATAAATACTGTTGTTAAAAGGAGCATTTCAATAAGCGGGAAGTTTGATTTGACTCTTTCTGTCTGCCATCCCCTTTCAATCTCATTATATGTCAAGGTGATTAGGCTTAAATGGTTATTCTCACTTAGGATTCTCAACTTTTATTGTAGCCCATTGCTGAAGGACAGACAGGCTATTATTATCTCTGCTCCATGTTATATATTTCCCTAGTGACATTCTATCAGGTTGGTGCTTTTACAAAATCTTTTTTCTTCCACCTTCCATGCACTTCTTTAGAAGTCAAGAGAAAATGAATAAAAATTCAAATGTGACTCAAGCATATTGTTAAATAAAGTGAAAGATTTGGGAAAAGTTGGCTGGGGGTTGTAACACACATTTATGTTCTCATTTGTCTGAATAAGCAGGCAATTGATCCTAAGTGAAGACTTTCTAATTTTCTCACTCATTTAAATGCTTTTAATGGATGGCTTTGATTTTCACTTGGACATTGCAGCATCCCCTTCACTGAGCATTTTTTTTTTTACATCCAGAGCTGTGAGGGCATGTGAAGGAAAGCAATCTGTGATGGTTTTGAGCTTCAAACAGTTGAACAAGGTGAATACGAATGTAATGTTAAAACAGTATTTACTGTATTCAGCATTTCAATTCCTTTAATATCAGTCTTGCCATTAAAATAATGGGGAATTTCTGAATCTGTTCAATGGAAATAGGATTGGATTCTCCCAGCCTTTCATACTCATTGCACAAGTGATTGGCTCAATTTTTGGAGGTAATGATCATCTTGGGATGTAATTCATCTGCTAATATTGCTCGGTTGGGCCCTGCTGGTTCTGCAGGGCTGGGCTGGGCAAAGCCCACTTGGCCGGGCCAGGCAAGGCTGAGATCCTGCCGCAGCTGAATCCTGGCCTGGCTGCTGAGATCCTGCTGCAGCTGTATCCTGGCCTGGCTGCTGAGATCCTGCAGCCCCTGCCTCCTCCGTCTCCCCGGGAAAAGCCTGCAGCAGCTTCGGCCGCTGCCCAGCAAAGATCATGTTACCAACAACAGGGCCCGGGAGAGATACCAACTCTCTCAGTGCACAGATGAAACTTACAGACACCAGTGAAGGCACGTGAAGAAACCAACATGGAGACACTGAGGTCAGTGAAGAGGAGCCGAAGCCCAGAGGGAGGAGAAAGAGGAGATATTTTAAGCTAAAATTATTTTGTAAGGCCATGGTGATGGACTATGATATATC
Organism: Picathartes gymnocephalus; assembly: GCA_013390045.1. NCBI lineage: Eukaryota > Metazoa > Chordata > Aves > Passeriformes > Picathartidae > Picathartes > Picathartes gymnocephalus. The sequence continues at coordinate 50,583 of WEKY01012172.1, forward strand.
AGACTATTCCTTGTAACTCATAAATGCAACTGGGGGCATGCAGCATTCTAACTGCAGCCTGAGCAAAGGCACCCATGCTGAAGCAAGCAGATATTAAAGTAGCTGTGGTCTAATGAGAAACCTGAACAGAGAGAGATGGGGAACCATGCCACAGAGATGGGAGAGATGAGAACCTTTGCCCCAGGGACAGAAGAGAATTTTTGCTCCCAGAGATAGGAGAAGGGAACCCTTGTTCCAGGGATAGGGGAAACCATACTTCCAGAGAGAAGATCCTTTGCTTTTCCACCAGAACATCTCATCCTTAAAATAGTACCCCATGAGACAGAGATGAGCCCTCAAAAGCAGTTGCGGGAAGAGCTGTGTGTCGAGGGAAGGGACTTTATTCAAGCAGATTTCCCTTTGCGAGCGGCTGATTCACTGTGATATTGGAGCCACGAGAGAGCTGGTTTTTTGTGAAAAAGTCTCCATGGCATGGCAGGAGAGACTCCTCTCCCTAATGAATGGATGAAAAACTATTTTAAAGGTGATAAACTGACTGAAAGTCCTAGGTTTTGTCCCTTTACATTGTTGGTGGGAAGGAGAAAATGAGGTGGGGGAAGGAGAAGCATCTAAAAGTTTATTCTAATTCTTGTTATTTTTCTTTTAGTTCTGTTAATAAAACTGTCTTTATACCTTTTAAAGTTTTGAGCCTGCTTTAAATTTCTCTTAATCCTTATCTCACAGCAGAAAATGAGTAAATAAGTTTAGTGGGTGCACTGATGTTCAGCCAGAGTGCTCAACCCACTACATGAAATTGGTGTCGTGTGAGGATGGCAAACTAAACCCACTACAATCATCTTTACCATTGTTTCTTACCAACCTGAAACAAAGCACACTAGACAAAATATCCAAGGGAGGGGAGATGCAGATGCCAGATTGGACATAACCCCTTGAAATTTGCTATCACTTGGAACCAAAAATGGCAATAATATTTTGAACTGTGAGGCAAACTAGATTTTAAAGTAATTTTCTCATTCAGAAAATAATTTCTCTTTTCCAGGTCTGTTTAAATAAAGACAGACTGGGATTTTTAGAAAGTAAATTCCAACTCAGGAAGAAATTTGGATGTTAAAGTAGGAAATTCTGCTTGAAGACTTCTTCTGCCTGTTCTTCAGAAGGTCCAGCAGAGAGCTCCTTGACTCTGAAAGTCATGGAAACATTGACTGGAAGGAAGTTTGTAAGCCCTTTTCTATAGTCCTTTTCCTGAAGCAGAACTTTTGCTGTGTAGATCAGATCAGTCATGGCCTTGCCAAGCAGAGCCTTGAAAACCTCCAGAACACAGAACAGATCCATCATGAACTTAATAATTTAAAATGTCCATTAAGATAGGTATATTTGATCAGCTAAGTTGACTGTGTTTATAGTTCCAAATAACCAGGAACAATCCATAAACCTTAGGCCAGAAGGTGCAGAGCGTTTGTGTCTCAGACTAGATATGAGGAAGATGTTACCTTGGGGGTGCTGAAAGACTGCTATGGGTTTCCTGAGAGGTGGTAGATGTGCCATCCTTGGAATCATTCAAAGTTCCTTTGGACAGGGCTCTGAGCAACAGGACCTAGTGGAAGGTAACCAGGATCATGGTAGGGGATTGGAATAGATGGCTTAAAAGGTCACTTCCATCCCAAATTATGCTGTGATTCTACGATGCTTGTGCTGACTGGCACTGTGACTGCTTCTCTCCTTCAGCAGTGTACAGTGCGACAGCCTGGAAGAGAGACTGGTACAGATCTGCCACTGTTGAATTTAAGGAGGTGACCTGTATGTAGTCCTGTTAAATGTGTGAAAGTAAGTAAAAGTCAGCAATTTGATGAACTTGTTAGGGTATACATATTTCCTACCTATATGTATATATATATTTCTTACCTATGTATATGTATATAGCATACCAGTATTTATATAATACTGGTACTATATATATGTACATACATACATATATATATGAAATAAAATACATAATTATATATAGGTGTATATATATGCTCATATGTAATATATAGGTTAAATATATGTAAGTATTATAAAATAATGTTAAAAGATATTTTCTCTACCATCCTAAAATTTTTCAGCAAAAATAGAAAGCATTTTTTAAATTATCTTGTAAAACTGGAGAAAGTTAAGAAAGAAGCCACAGAATAACAGGACTGGAACAAAAGCTTTACAGTGGGAGATGTGGGGGAACTTGATTTGTGTATCTCATCAAATGCATTAGGTGTTGATTTAGACTGTAGAATAGTCTAAATACTTTTATGTGGAGAAAATATTGCATATTTCAGACTTCCTTAATATAACTTAAAAGACTTGAGAAAAAATAAAGTCTATACTTAAAGGCAGATTAATTCAACTTGTGAAAACTTGACACACTTTAAGTAGCAAAAGTGATTAGTCCTTGAAAATAAGAAACAGAAGAGAGGGTATAGCCTTCATTTTTGATTATCTGACTTAATATGAGTGTAAATGTTTTTAACTTAAAAAGAGGGAAGGCAGAAAATGTGCATCTGAGAAATATATTTTGGCTATGTTCAAGACTCGATCTCTGACAAAAGAGAACAACCTTCATTGCTGTGCAGTAGTCCTTTTTACTTTCAATATCTGATTTATATCTTTTCATAATTACATCATGAGAAACTGAAAAAAAAAGTTTTCAGAAACTGCCACATTGGGTGAATGCTTTGTATGCCACCATTGCAAGTTAAGTATCCCTACAGATTTCTGGATTTATTTTACTACGTACATGACATCCCTTTTCAAACATCTGGAGCTGTATGCTTCTGTGAATGCAGATGAAACTGTGAAACCCTATTCCTGGCCATGACCAAATCTCTTATGCTATGTCATGATGAAGCAAGGACTTTCCTAACTTAAAAAGCATCAGTGGACTCTCAGTGGGAGAGAGAGTGACATCCTCACGTGAGGATGGTCCTCAAAGCGTGTTTTCCCTCTCTCATGAGCAGTCTACTATGGCCATAAACAAAGTACAAAAGGGTCCTTCAACATCTACAGCTTAGATTTATATGGGTTTTTGGGTTGGTGGGGTTTTTTTCAGTATTTTTGTTTGTTTGTTTTTAACCACAAGTATTACTTGAAGAACATCTCAGAGAAGAGTACTAGCAGAAATGGAATCATCTTGCAACTGAGAAGCATTGTGAACCAAATCGAAACCTGAGGTGATCAATCCTATTGGCTTCAGAGTAAGCCCTAGCTGCATTCCAGTTACATTCGAGTTGCATTCCACCAGAGAAGTGCCCAATTCTTGGATACACTTTGTGCTAAGATAAACAAGATCCACACAATTTTGTTCCTCCATTAAAACTGAACAGGAAAGACAGTACCTGTCCTTGGTCCTAATGATCAATTTATGTAAATAGTTCTCTAGTAGGGTTGTGAAGGACAGCAACCTCTTTCCAGATTTGCCAGAAACAAAACACAGAAAGCACAACAAATGTAATAGCAAAACCTCTGAAATAAAGAAAGAGAAAAATATGTGGAAAATATAAAAATCCAATCTTTTCCTGTCTGCTACAAAGGCTAAATTTCTGAAATTTATTTAATTCATAAATAACAAATGCCTCCTAATTTACAGCAGAATACTCTTCTTTAAAATCCAAATGGTTCTGGAAACTTTATTTCTGTTTGTTTTATTTGGCAGACATGAAGAAAAGAATAATGTTTTTGGTTTTCAGTGTGGAATTCAGTGTGGAAGTTCTGGAAATGGAAGCTGTATGCTGTACCAAAACTATGGTAAACAAAAGCAATTAAGAGATAGATCTTTCTGAAATTTGTTCATGTGTGAGGAGGAGAGAATGCACACTACACGTTTACATATGGCAAGGGAGTGATTAAGCTGAGTACCTGGCTAATAATACTATCTCAAAAGTCTGGAGTGTGGCAGAATGGAAAAATAATGGAAAAAGACAGACTGGAAGGAGTTAACTGAAGAAAACATTACTTTTGCCCTATAAAACTTGTATTTAAAATAGTAACTCTACCTGTTTTAAGGAAAATTTTAAAAAAGCCCAACAAACCAAACCAAACAAACCAAACCAAATAAACCAAAAAACTAATAAAAAGCATCGAATAAAAAGCAATGCAATCATGGAGAAAAACAGATTTAACAGATTAAGTAGTTATTGTCACCCTTCACAGAAGATGAGAATACCTAGCTATGAATAGCAGTGCCTGCTATAGGTTTTATATTTTTGTGATGTACTCCACAGTTCTGAGATTATCACTGAGCATTGTTCTTGTCTTCTTTATTTTGCTACCTACTCTGTGCTTTTATTCCAGGTGCTGTTTAAATCAAGTACCTAAACTTTCTTGCACTACTAATGAAGAGAGAAATGTGTTTCTGAAGGGCATGAAAGATTGAATCCACTACCTATCTTTAAATGCTTGAGCCTCATGAAAAATGCTTCATCTTGGTCTGTGCTGGGAAGAGTTCTTGGCATAGTTCTTAGCCATGCTGCCCAAACAGACCAGTGCAGTTAAATGGCAGCCCAGGTGTTCAAAGTGCTGCTACCCAGGCACACCATGAGCAGGCTGATGCCAAGCTCTAGGTGAGCTAACAATTAAAAAGACAGAAGGCACATCACCGGATTCCACTTAATCAAATCAGTTCTTGAACTCTACACTTCAGAGAATACATATAAATATATATTTACACACATGTAAATGTACATAGGCATACATCAGTCAAATGTCTGCTGAGAGGCTGGGCTGACTTGCCAGAGCTCTAATGCCATTACACAGCTACACAGAGCTTTGATCGAGTCGTTCTTGTGTTTTGCCTCAGACAGGATGGATCATTACTGGCACTGAAAATACCTTGTTTATCCCAGTCATAGCACTATGTCCAGGAATATATTTGAGAACAGGAACTTTTTAGACAACATATTTTTGAAAGCACAGAAATATTATTTAATGGAAAATCTAGAGAGACAATATCTTTTAGGAATAGTTTAGGAATAGTACATATTTCTGGTTCATTTTGTTCTGCCTGGTAGGTCTAGTCAGTCCCAAACTAAAACACCAACTTCTGGAAATATCTGGAAAAAACATTTCTGTCAGGACAAAAATTCTACATTAGATGTGCCCATATTCTTCTGGGTTATAAACTCCCTCCTCAGATGTACATTTTATTTAAGATTCATATCTGAATTTTGAACACTTACATAACATGATGTAAGGAATTTCAAGCATCTTTATCAGGTGGTGGTCGCAGTGGGAGCACACACTAGAAATATTTACAGTCTGCATAAATTCCCCCTGCTCTATCTCTGTGTAGGGTCTATATGTAGACAATAAAGACCTTCTCTCTGAAGACTATTAGAGCCTTCATCAGCATATTTTCAGGCAGGACTTTCAGATATAGTGTATTGAAAAATGTTAATACCTGATATGAAACTTCTGTGAACCACAACACAGTTACTTCAGGGTGTGTTTCAACAACGTTGGTAGAATAGACACTTCAGTCTGCATTGACAACAAATTCGGCTGTATTATCAGTAGACAAAAAGTATAAGAGAGCCAACTTGGCAACAAATTAGCTGAATGCAATGCAGTTTGGCATTAACCTAACACAAAAATTACTTCATAAATTAAGCAACTTGAATTTTGCTCCCTTTAGGACAAGAAAAGTAAAATAATCAGGGAGCACTTTCACTTGCAAAAACATCATTTACCATAAGCTACATGTGAAATGCTGCTTTGTTCAGATAAGGAGTTAATCTACTTTACTAAATAAATATATCACCCTCACATAGGTGAATTATAAAATTATGCACTTAAATTATATGTAACCAATGTATGCTATAAGATTTACTTTCCTAAATGATTTGGAAATTCTGTGAACAGAGTCAATTTTTATTTATTGCTGTTATAATATATTGTTCAAGTAGTTTAAAATTCAGTAAGTAAATATAATGCCCAAAAAATCTTCCATACATTTAAAAAAAAGTAGGTCAGTATTTACAGCATGACCTTTGTGGATAAAGAAAAGATACTAGAAATTTTTCTGATACAGAATTTAATATAAACAGGATGAAGAAAGCATATCCAATTCTAGGAAAGTGTCTAATAGGTCTAGTGATTAAACATGGATAACTTTGTTTTTAGTTACAGAACTAGTGAGATGAGAGTAAGGATAAGGCATATAGTGTGAAATAGCTCACATTTAATAAGGCATTGAATAAAATGAGGAGGAAGTAGGAGAAGGTTACCAAAAATGCACCCTTGGTAGTTTCATGTGCAGGTAATGTGAGGAGCTTGTGTATCTGCTCAGGTTTTCACAAAAATATGAATCTGTTTCCAACATGCTCCATAGTTCTATATCTGAGCAGGTTCACAGACATTAAAAGATCTTAGACAGGGGACCTAGGATATTTCAAAATTTATTTTTGCATGGACAGATTAGCCTTGTAGTGCATTTCAATGACTGCAACATTTGAAAGCTTCAGTCATGGTGCTTATTTTTATAGCCTATACATAATTATTTCAAATTTGAGTTTAAAGTTAGATTGTGCTTTTAATTGGTATTTCTGTTTCTGTGCTTGTGGTTATCTTAACAAGGAGGCTGAAGTAACTTTTCCTTCAGATATGGAAGTAAATTCTTTGACTCTTGGCAAATACATTTGGAAAAATTCTTGCTCTGTTTTTCCCCCTATTGATCTGTAAGGGAAAAATAGCATTTCTGTCAGAAGGATGCAGTAATGTTCAGTATTTGAATGGGGCTTCGGAGAATAGTGACCTTAAAGAGCTTAAGGGAAGAGAAACCATGAGATCTTGCAGTTTGACTTGTTCCTATAGTCTGACTTGCAATATATCTTACAGGATCAATGGCATTTCAGTTTCTTGGGGCCTAACTCAGTCCTCAGCTGAAGCACTATTTACATCTACTGAAAGTGTTCCTTGTGAAAAGACAGCCATCAGTCTTGATGGGAGCACTCTGGGAAACAGGTGGGACAGTCCACCATTATCCTGAGCAACTTGCTCCCAAAGTTAGTAATTTCCATTGATAAAAATTTGAACATAATTTTAATGTTGATTCATGTGCAATTCAGAAAACTGCTGGTTTTCTGTTATTTTTTCCTATCTCTCCAGTGCCTGGCATTTATCCTGATTTCCACTGTATTTAAAATTAATGTTTGTAAAATTAATGGCTAATTCAGGAGGTCCTCTTATTTAGAGGCATGATTTTTAAGGAGAAAGGCCGGGTTATTTTTGTAAGAACAGCCTTTTTTTTCCTTCAGCAAATAACATAGTCATCTAGTTGTAGGCTTTGGTCTCTCTGGCACTTATCACAGGTACCCAGCACTCACCACTGATAGCAGAGAGACCTAAATTTGTAGTGGTTCCTAACTCAAGTACTGAAAACTGTCAGGGATGAACACAAGAAAGATGGAAGCTGAAGGACTTGGCTACATAGAAGAATTTTCTGAATAGAGCCAGTCACTATGGAGGATCCAAGGGCACACTGTATTACTGCCTTGCCACCATATTCCTGTCAAGGTTTCAGGTATGGGAAATTTTTACTGAATTATTTTTGCCCTTGTTTCCAGACTGTTGGTGAAATACATGTCAAACACATTGCAGAGCTTTGTGAATGCTCACTAGAATATTTCACATGCATTGAAGCCTCCACCAGCAGAATCTTGAACTTGCAAGGAAAATGATTAGTATTACTTTTTAAAGGAAAGGAAAATCTATTCAAAAATTAATCTTATTTTTTTTATTTGAGAAGGCAATATATGAGCTTTTAAAGTTCCTCAGATTTGTTTTTAGAAATAGTTTCTCCTGTAACCAGAATGAGTTATTATTGTAAATTCTACAGAGCACAGTTAATGTGTGGGTGTTCAGCAAACCACACTGCAAGGGTGGTGTTTTTTGTTTTTCTTTCTTCTATAGTTAGGTCACAATAAATAGCATGTGTCAAGTATCTTAAAAAATCAAAAAAGAAAGAAAAAAACCAAAGAGCAACCCTCCACCTCCTTCCCTCAAGTAAGTGATTAATCCTCTAGTATTTACTACATTCTCAAAGGCATTCAGCTTCCACAAAATAAACAAACAGCACAACCAAAAAGTCACAGCTGTCCACTTTCAGTGTCAGCTGTTTAAGAGTTGAAGGGCTAAATGCAGTCCATTTTGTTATCTTGCAGCTGGGTTTCCTATGATGAAATATCCATTGATCCATTCCATTTTATTGGCTTTAGATGAGTTTTATTTCTGATATGGCAGTAGGAAACCTCTTGTGCTATATAATTTAATCATTGTATTGGAAAAAAATCACATACTTTGTAGTTTTTTGTCCTTGATAGTCTCCACATGTTTAGAGCATTGAACAGCTGGGGCCATAGAAAACATTTAGAAATCACATTCTTTTATGTAGATCAATCACTTTTGTATACATTGCACCAGGCAAAAGAAAATTGTTCATTTCCATGTCAGTGGGAGTTTGATGTCTTAAAAGAATCTTTCAGACATTAGTGTGGGCCACTGTCTGTTTTCCTTTGAAAAAAAGGGTGACTAAATGTTCAGGAATTAAGTTCTAAAATTGATTGAGGATTGAAAAATGAAATACATAAACCAGTAATCTCTTCCCCCATAACAGTATTTCTGACTTAGACTGAGAAGCATAAATTCCTTCATCTAATGTTATTTGGGCAGACTTTAAAAAGGTCAGAAAGAGTATGATATGCAATGTAGTCTACGAATAAACACATTGTGTGTTAACAAATAAAGAGTAATTATAACAGAGGATTGTGAAAGTTATGAAATGCCTTAGATCATGTTTTTTTTCTCTCATCCTCATGGCCCCTTTTCTGGTAGAAGAACTTGTCATGAGTTGTTTCAAGTGGAGAAAAACCTTCTTCTAAATTATCTTATATTGCAGCAATACATCACAAGAAGTCTCTTCAAGATGTTTATGTCATGTAGCTGCAGCTGTGTTCAAGGCACCTTTGTACTGGATGAGTTCCTTAAATATCTTGCCAGGGCTGACATACCAATGTCTTTTAGAGACCAGCTGGAGAGTTTAACTATTCCTCCATTAAGTTGTGTACCTTGAAGATCACTAGTGGCACATTCCCTATTAGCTCAAAAACTCTGAAGAGGATTATATTTGAAGATGTGTCTAGACTGGAATCACTGAATGTAGGAGACTTTGATTTCCCTCAGTTCCCTGTTTTAAAAAACAAGATTATTTTGGCCAGATGCTGGCAAGGTGGTGAGGAACAACGATAAAGAAAGGAGGACCAAAGATAAATACAAACAAAATGAAGGCTGTCCTAGTTTAACAGGATTTTCATGTCAGCTGGCTTCTTCTTCATTTGCACCCAGAAAATATCCCCCTCTTTCCTAAAAGGGAGACCACCAAGCTCTGTACTTAATTGGTGTATCCTAGCAAACAGAATATGAAAAGACAGAATATGAAAGGGATATGAAAAAGGATGGTGAAACAAAAATAAGTAGACAAAGTTTTAAGACCAACAATATTCAGAGCAATTGGTATGGTGAATAAATACAGAAGTTTGGGTCAGAAGTACATATACTTTATTTACAGATGTTAGGGACATAGGAAAAGGGTATTGAGTTCTGAGATGTTTTTATTGACCGCATGGAAAGGCTAATGGTTGTCCACATGGAAAGGCTAATGGAAACACGAACAGTAAAAATCCACAGTGAGGAATAAGTGCTGAACAAAAACACCTAATATGTGTTAGGAATCTGAAGCAATAAAGATTTCATTGCAACTAAAAAATATTCTCTGTTTGTTGGATTTCTAGACACTGTGCAGACCACTGCTAGCAGTTGAAACTAATAGGTTTTGTTGTCAGAGTAACGGATTGCGAAAACTAGAAGTGTCAACAATCATGGTTATTGACTTAAGATAAAACTGTGAAAATATTGTCACTCTCTCATCATATTCATTTCCCCTGAATTGACCCTGCTTTATCTGTGAAGTCAAAAAAAATTAATTTTCTGGATTTCTGGCCTAAACAATGTGACATAGGAATGGAGATTTCAAAGCCTGCTTTCCTTTTGCTAAAAAAATTCATTGGAGTCCTGTTGTGGTTGGTTGTCTGGTTGGTTGTTAGTCTTTTCTGTATTAGTTGGTTCATTGCTGTTTTCCCCCAGTTACTGGGTTTCACCCTGTCCATCATACCCTGCTTGTCCACCTCTTACTTGAAAACTGTATCCACTCCTGAGATGTCAATCCTTCCCCTCCCCTGCCTACCCTTTGGAGAATTCTCCTGTCCTTGTTTTCCTGTTGGGATGACTCAAATAGGTTCCTCCTCTGTGGTTACCCCATTGGCTTAACAATTGCCATCCCCTGAGATCCACCCCTTTCAAAAACCCCTGGGCAGGGGAGAGAGGTCTCTTTTGGCCTGTTCATTCAAGGACATTAAAGCTGTATGGAAACCTGTGCCAAAGGGCCTCCTTTGCCTCTTTCTCCTTGCGGACGCCTTTGGATTACAATGTCGCTCTGCCCTTGCTGCTGTGGGCCAGTGAGCTGCTGCTCTCGTTGTGGGCCTCTCGGGGAAAGTCCACTTCCAGCGTAGCCTTGCTCCTGGGCAGCTAAGAGCTGCGTCACAGAGTCCTAGATTTTAGGTGAGAAGAAACCGTTCTGTCCATCTAACCTGATCTCTCGCACAACTGCAGCCTAATTGCTGGGTCACATCTTGTCCTGGTTTGAAGGACAGGTCTCTGCTAGGGAAGGCAGGAGCCTCCCTCGGAATGAAGAATGTGAACCCCTCCCCTCCGAATTATTGTAATTTTGAAATTAAGGGGGTCTCAGGCAAAGATATGGGAGTAGGAATAACAGTTTTTTACTAGGATTTATAACAGAGCAAGCAAACAACAACTCTTATGGCACTAACAACAAAACAGAACCAAGAACCCGGTCCCGACCTCCTGGCCTGAAGGCACTTTCCCCCCCCTCAGTGCAGTGATGGTCACAGCCGGCAGGGAGCACGTGCTATGGTGGTTCAGTCAGCAGGGGAAAACAAAACGGAAGAGAGGTTTTGCTTCACAAACCTCCTTGGAGCAGTCGATTCCAGTGCCCCAGCAGGATTCTTGGAAAGCAGCAAACTGGGAGGGCAGGACGTCTCGGCAGGCG